>PISX010024150.1:12865-28568 GCA_004024625.1 Mellivora capensis | reverse complement strand
AGAGAGGAGGAAGCAGGCTCTCCGTGGAGCAGAGAGCCCAATGTGGGTTTCGATCCCAGGACCCTGGGATCATGACCTGAGCCGAAAGCAGAGGCTTTAACCCACTGAGCCACCCAGTAGCCCCCAGATAGCCCTTCTTTTCACCACATCTGTATCTTTGGGGTAAATACCCAGTCTCTTCAATAAATGGTGCTGGTAAAATTGGACAGCTATATGTAGAAGAATGAAACTTGACCATTCTCTTACACCGTACACAAATATAAACTCGAAATGGATAAAGGACCTCAATGTGAGACAGGAACCCATCAGAATCCTAGAGGAGAACATAGGCAGTAACCTCTTTGATATCAGTCACAGCAACTTCTTTCAAGATATGTCTCCAAAGGCGAAGGAAACAAAAGCAAAAATGAACTTTTGGGACTTCATCAAGATCAAAAGCTTCTGCACAGCAAAGGAAACAGTCAACAAAACAAAGAGGCAACCCATGGAATGGGAGAAGATATTTGCAAATGACAGTACAGACAAAAGATTGATATCCAGGATCTATAAAGAACTCCTCAAACTCAACACACACAAACAGATAATCATATAAAAAAATGGGCAGAAGATATGAACAGACACTTCTCCAATGAAGACATACAAATGGCTATCAGACACATGAAAAAATGTTCATCATCACTAGCCATCAGGGAGATTCAAATTAAAACCACATTGAGATACCACCTCACACCAGTTAGAATGGCCAGAATTAGCAAGACAGGAAACAACATGTGTTGGAGAGGATGTGGAGAAAGGGGAACCCTCTTACGCTGTTGGTGGGAATGCAAGTTGGTGCAGCCACTCTGGAGAACAGTGTGGACATTCCTCAAGAAGTTAAAAAAAGATTTTTTTAAATGAAATATTTTAACTACCCTGGTATGAATGGCACAGAAATCCTCAACTACTTGGTTGCTTTCTCTCATTCTCATGGGAATAGACCAGGGGAAAGCAGATGCCTCTGGGGATAAATGCAGCCTCTCTAGAACTTGGTTTCTGTCTCTTGGGACCATCCCCTCTTTCTCTGGATTATTTTGGTTGTGTTGTTTCACTTGCTCTCTGTTTTCAATCTATAATTAATGACCCCAAAGATTTGGGAGGTTCAGTTTATGTTTATCTTGGGGGGTTAATCTGAATTGTTTCTGTAAAAGAGGTTCTTTTTTTTTTTTTTTCTAAGCCTTCAGGGCAAGAGGCAAAAGTTGAATGACACCCTTCACAGGAAGAAACTAAGAATCAGAGTGGATACTGAAGGCACTAAGATTTCTTTATCTGTTTTCATACTTCATCTTTCTGGAAGAGTCTTAAATGAGGCTAGATCCTGGGGGTTTCCCAACTTTAAATGTGCCTTTTAAAGATCCAAACTTGAGTTGCACAATTTGTATTACTAGCTACCTTTCTAACCACTTCTTAATGTGATGTGTCATCAGAAGTCTATGAAATTAAAGCAGATCCTTTTTAAATTCCTTATTGTGGTATGTAGATAATAATAAAAAAAACAGTAGGATCTGCATGTTTATGAAATTTGGATTGTGGAAAGAGTTAAGCAGTGGGTCACTGAAGGAGACCAAGCAGAATAGAAATTTCACTGGGATGTTGAGAAATAAAATAGGACAAAGTAATGAAAATGTAATGGTGCTTTAAAAAACGAGTTCTTGATTATTTTGTGGAGGAATGAATTCTAAATGAACCCTTGAAGACCTCCAGTCAGCACTTGCTTCCACCTCACAAAGAAGAGCAAAAGGCCCCAGAACATGTTGGAGCAGAGAATATTTGAAAAGTAGAGGTAAACACTGCTGAGTTATGATGTAACACATATTTGTAAGGGTCTCCTACAGCCTCCCCTCAGTCTTCTCCATAGGAAACTGTCTCTTTTGAGCAAGTGCTATTCCTTGATATCACTTGGGAGGTTGTGATATTGATCCATTCTTAAAACATGACACTGAGAAAATGGGCTGTCCACATCTGTCTCCAACTGAAAGACATCCCTGGAGTAGCTGTTGGTGGTAAAGAATTTAGGTCCTAGCCATCTAACATCCACCACACCTACTCTGTTTCCAAGAACCCCATCACCACTGAGCTTGGCTCTAGTCTTTCGTATGTGGGAAGATCTCTTCCTTTGATCTAAGCACTCACATGTGAGTTTTACTGGTGGTAAGGAGTTTGAGTCAAGACATAAGACAGGGATGGGTATGTGATGTCTATGAGAACACACACATATGGTTTTAAGGACTTCAGCATGAAATAGATTGCTTTGGCTCTCCTATTAATTTGTTAGCTTTTTGAAGGCAGGACAATTTTTTTAAATCCTCTATTCATCATCTTACTTAGCATGGCACTTTGCATATTGAAGATGATGAACACTGTGAATGGATCATGTTTCTATGAGTTGTATAGCAATGTTTACAAGTGGGGTTAAAGACCTTGTTTCTGGAGTCAGAGAGCCTGTATAGATTGCTGGCTGTTCCATTTGACTGTTGTGTAACCTTATGCAAGTCACTGGACCTCCCTGTGTCTGGGTTTCCTTATCTGGAAAATGAAGATAATGTCACCTGTTTCAGTGACTGTTGTGAGCATTAACTGAGTTAATATATGTAAAATAAGACCATGCTTGACATGTGATCAGCGCTCAATAAGCATGAACTCTGTTTTATTATTATTAACTACAGTTTACAGGAGGCTCTTCCAGTGACTCATTTGGTTCTCTCAAGAATCCTGTGAAATATGAAGGATATACAGCTTTACTTCATTTTGTAGTCGGAAAGACTAAATCTTACAAGTTACCAGTGGTATGCACATAAATGCCGCCTCCCAAACCAGTAGTCTCACCATCACCATGTCTTGCCTATTATGTACACTCTATAATCCTAGAGATAATTTAAAAATGCATGAGTATTTACAAGAAAGAATCACAGAGAGGTAGGAGCATTGGCTCCTGAGATTACACTGGGAGCCCACACTGATTTAATTTTTACCATGGTCATGTGTCTGATTAGAGAGGGGAAGCAGTGGAAATGGTGTGAAATATATAAGAGGTCACCCACATCTCTACAGATGGATATACATGGCTCTGGTTCCCTCAGAGATGGAACTATTCTCAGCAGTGATGAAAACCAATTTGATCCTTAAAGGCATATCATTCTTGGGGAACTGGGCAGAAATAAGGCCAATATTTATGTACAGTTTTGTCCCTGAGGTCGTTTTACCAAAGTTTTTTTTTATTTCTGTCTCTGTCATGTCCTCCTTTCTCTGCCCTATCCCTGACTTGGGGATTTGCGTATAGTGGGTGCTCATTAAATAATAGCTGCGCAAATAAACAAATGATTAACCAGTATATGAGTAGGAAAATAATTTAAAAAATGTGAAATTAGAAATTCACTTTGTAATTTTACATAGTCCTTGGTAAATAAAAAAAGTGGAAGAAAAACTAGGCATAATCACTGACATAAAACTTTGGAATTACCAGTGGATTTAATGGATGTCTTCTATCCTGCTTTACCATTAGGTTAACATAAAACAATCTATTTAAAGGCCTAAATGTGAGATCTGAAACTATAAAAATCCTAGAAGAGAGTATAGGCAGTAATTTCTTTGACATAGGTCATTAACAACATTTTTCTAGATATGACTCCTGAGGCAAGGGAAATAAAAGCAAAAATAAACTATTAGGACTACAACAAAATAAAAAGCTTCTGCATAATGAAGGAAACAACAAAATTAAAGGGCAATTTACCGAATGGGAGAAGATATTTATAAATTACACATCCAATAAAAAGTTAGTATCCAAAATATATAAAGAACTGATACAACTCAGTAACCCCCCCCCCCCCCACAAATAGTCCAATTTAAAAATGGGCAGAAGAGAGATGTCTGTGTGGCTCAGTCAGTTAAGCATCTGACTCTTGATTTTGGCTCATGTCATGATCTCAGAGTCATGAGACTGAGCCCCACTTTGGGCTCCACGCTCTGTGTGAAGTCTGCTTGAGATTCTAACCCCCTCCCTTTCTCTCCCCTTCTGCTCCTCTGCTCCTCTGTTTGTGCTCTCTCTATATTTCTCTCTCTAAAATAAAATCAATAATAAAATACAATCTTTTTAAAAATGGGGAGAAGACATGAACCAACATTTCTCCAGAGAAGATATATAGATGGCTAATAGTCACATGAAAAGATACTCAACATCACTCATCACCAGGGAAATGCAAATCAAAACTACAATGAGCTATCACCTCACACCTGTCAGAAAGGCTTAAATTAAACAAAACAAAACAAAACACAAGAAACAACAGGTGTTGACAAGTAAGAACCCTCATCCACTGTTGGTAGGACTGGGAACTGGAGCAGCCACTGTGGAAAACAGTATGGAGTGTTCCTCAAAAAGTTAAAAACAGAACTACTCTACAATACAGTAATAGCACTTCTGTGTATTTACCCCCAAAATACAAAAACATGAATTCAAAGGGATACATGCACGTCTATGTTTATTGCAACATTATTTACAATAGCCAAGATATAGAAGCAGCCCAAGTGTCCATTGATTGATGAATGGATGATGAAGATGTGGTGCATCTACAAAAGAATATTACTCAGCCAATCAAGAAGAATGAAATCTTACCTTTGCAATAACCTGGATCGAGCTAGAGTATATTATGTTATGTGAAATAAGTCGGTCAGAAAAAGACAAATACCATAAGATTTCACCCATATGTGGAATTTAAGAAACAAATGAGCAAAGGGGAAAAATGAGAGAGAGAGAGAAAGAGAGAGAGAAAAGAAACCAAGAAACAGACTCTCTACTATAGAGAAAAACTGATGGCTACCAGAGGGGAGGTGGGCGGGGGATGGCTGAAACAGGTAATGGGAATTAAAAGGTACACTTACCATGATGAGCACTGAGTAATATATAGAATTACTGAATCACCACATTGTAGATCTGAAATGAATAGAACACTATATGTTAAAGATAGTGGAATTGAAAAAAAATAGAAAAATCCATTTAGCTTTTTTAGAATAAAAAAAATTTAACCAATTTAATATATTTTTTAAAATTTTTATGTATTTTTAAAATTTCTTTTCAGTGTTCCAGAATTCATTGTTTATGCACCACACCCAGTGCTCCATGCAATACGTGCCCTCCATAATACCCACCACCAGGTTCACCCAACCTCCCACCTCCCACCCCTCCCAAACCCTCAGATTGTTTTTCAGAGTCTAGTCTCTCATGGTTCCTCTCCCCCTCCAATTTCCCCCAACTTCTTTCTCTCCATCTCCCCATGTCCTCCGTGTTATTTCTTATGCTCCACAAATAAGCGAAACCATATGATAATTGACTCTCTGCTTGACTTCACTCAGCATAATCTCAGCAAGCTGTACCACTCCCAGTAATCCTAGCCCCCTTCACCTACTCTACTTTCATTTTTTGTAGCACTTCCTACCTCCTACCATAAAATATAATTAACTTATTATGTTCATTGATTACCTGACTGCCCACCCCTAGAAACTGACCCCTCCTGAGAATTAGAATCTTTGCCTGCTATTTTCACTAATTTGTCTCAGGATCCTAGAACAGTTCTTGGCATATATTGGTATTCAATAAGTACATTTTGAGCAAACATTTAACAGCTCCCTTGTATATGCAAGGCAATGTGAATGATGTTGTATATATAGATAAATAATGAATGAAAGACCATTTCTATGAATATATATGGGTATATATATATATATATTCATTGATACAAAAGGCTTAGACATTTATATATATATACATATATATATAATATATTAAATTTAAAATATTAAATAGGACGCCTGGGTGGCTCAGTCAGTTCCCAGGCTTAGGTTATGATTCCAGGGTCTTGGGATAGAGTCCCACCTGGATCAGCTCCTTGTTCAGCAGGGAGTCTGCTTCTCCCTCTGCCTCTGCCACTCCCCCTGCTTGTGCTTGCTTTTTCTCTCTTTGACAAATAAATAAATAAAATCTTTAAAAATAAATAAAATATTAAACACATATGATTTTGTTATAGGGCTGTGCTCATCTCACCTCTGCAGGACCTCACCCAGCCTGACATATGCCTCTTCCTCCCCACTCTTTCCCATGCTCTAGAACACAGCTCACAAACCAGAAGTCTGAAAGTAGCATCTGGTGTGCATATGTTTACTGTGCAGAGGTTTGAAAATTCTTTAAGCCAATTGCCAATATTTAGAAACTTAGTGAATTCTCATAAATACCCAGATTTCCGACTTTTCTTGAAAAGCCTCAGAGTATCTGTCAACACTGGGGTTGCATTCCCATATGGCCTTGCTAGGCTGGGGCTGAGCAGCAGCTGGCCTGTCAAATAGTAGAAAAGGACTGTGCCCTCATGGTTACCAGCATCCTCAATGGGTTCACCTCACCTACTCACCTCCCTGCCCAGTGCTGGAGGGGCTGGGTTACAGCCCCTGCTTTGTTTGCTCCTCTGTTCCATCTCCTATGGTAGGAATTTGACACCACTGCAAACTGCTAGAAAGACAGGAATACATGATCATGTTCAATTCAACTGATTGGTTAGTTACACAGTCTTTTTACATATAGAGTCTGGCTTGTATATAAAGGAGAATTGCCTTTATGAATTTTATTATGTCTTCTGAATTTTATTCTTCTACCTTAATTATTATGTATAATAGCAAAACCCAAGGTGATTAGGGCTCCATTTCTTCTCCTACTTTGTACCCAAGTCTCCTTTCCAGCCTATGAAATGTGTTTTGTTTTTAGCTTGATACATGGCTTCCTTCCAACTGGGAGGTGGCAGCTGAGATTGAGACAAGGTGCACAATTCCTTCATTGCCCTCCAATACTATGTGCTCATTAGCTACATGATCTCAAAAATACTGTTGTCTTTGAGAAAAAAAAAAGTGACATTAGGGAATAATGGCTCAACATGTCATAAAACATATTTTTGATAATTTTCCTTCTTTGAAAGACAAGCCTGCCTCTTAACTTGTCCAGGATTATCTATTAGGCAAGTATGCCTTTTCATTTTAAAAATAATCTCCTATATGTGTCACTTTGGGCAAAGTAGAACTGTAGGCTTCTCCACCTTGTTACTACAGAGGGGTTGTTGTCTGATATATGAAAGCAACAAGATGTGGCCCTGCACACTTGTTTAGATCAAATGAAAACTCACATAAAAAAAAAAAAAGGCAGACATCTTGGCATCAGTGGATTAAAGGATACTGCTCACCTTACCCTCTCCACCCTGAAAGGAGAACACATGATGTAAACAAATCTCCTTTGGTTATTTCTCCATTCTTTTCTTTTTCCTTCCTGCTGTTTCTGCTGACAAGGATGAATGGGCTATAATGTGAGAGTTAATTCACAACAAGGGGTACTGAGCCAACCATAGGAAAGGGTGGGTAGAAAAGTAAGTTTTCATTGTTTTGAAACATTGGTAAGTAAATTAATTAAAATCTTGTCACTCCCTACTGAAATTTAAATAACTCAGTGCTCAGTAAGGGGTAATTAGTTTTAAGCAAAAGAAGAAAACAAATGGCTCAAAACAGCTGAACATGAAACATGCAGTAAGCCAGATGCTGAGTTGACTGCGGTGGAATGGTGGGAAGAAGAGCCCCTGGGACCTGGGTACTCCAAAGGTGGGGGAAACCATTCTAAGTTTGATTGCTGTTGAAAGTGACCCAAATCCAGTGTCAACAATGCCTGGTGATTTTAGCACCCAGGGGGAGTTTGATCTTGTTGGTGGATTGTTGTGTTTGAAATTTCCAGGAAATGCTTTTGGGCAGATGGGCACAGCAGCCAAGTGGTGAGGATCCAATTTAGAGTCCTGTAGGAAGGGGACCAGTGGCAAGAGCTAGCTGACTATTGGGCCCTCACTGAGGAGTATGAGTGGAACAGCATTCCCAAGATTGGATGGAGAACAAAAACCTATCACGAAACTCAGGCAGTCCAGCTGCCCAGTCCTATGGATTGTGTAAACCCAGTGGGACTTGGGAAGGCTGTAACTCCATATACTCACAGGAGCCCAAGGCTCATCTTGGCTATCACAGAACCACAGTAATGAGATGAGTTCCAGATCCTACCAGCTGGTGGGATCTGTGCCTACTGTTATATTACCAGTGTTGGCCTCAGAGGGGTCAGGAAAAGGCTGGACAGAACTGAGAAGCTAGGAGCTTACAGGCACCAACATTGTCAAGGACATTTGAAAACACACACACACACACACACACACACACACACACATCCTGCCATCTAGAAGGATATACAGGAGTACCTTGGAGATACTGTGGGTTTATTGCCCATTCCTAGCACATGGTACAATTGCTCCTGTAATCACAAGTGAGCAAGAAGGAATTAGAGAAATCAGTAACTGAGTGGACCATTTCAACAGATGGTGCCAGAATAAATGTTTAATTTTATGAAAAACTCTATCGACACCACCCCATAATATAATAAAAAATCAATTTGATAAGGATCATAGATTTAAATAAAAAGTTAAAATTTAAAAATGCTTCTAAAAACATGAGAATATCTTCACAAAATTGGGGTAGGTATAAATTTCTCAAGACAGAGAAGGCACTAATTATAAAGAAAAAAGAAAATTTGAAGATCAAAATAGAAAACTTTTGAATGTCAAAAGACACCATTAAGAAAATGAAAAGGCAATCCACAGACCCGAAAAACACATTTACAAAATGCATATTCAAGAATATTTAAATATAAAGAACTCTTACAAATCAATAAAAAAATCAAACAACTAATGAAAAATGGATGAAACTTAAACTTATACACTTTACAAAGGAAGATATACAAATGACCAATATGCAGAAGAATAGGTGCTCAACATTGTTTGCGTTTGGGGAAATGAATTTTAAAGCCACAATGAGATACCACAGAAAACATTCTACACCAACTAGAATGACCAAAATTAAAAAGATTGACAACATTAAATGTTGGCCATGATATAAAGAATTGGGAACTATCATAGATTCCTGACAGAGCTATAAAATGGAATAACAATTTCAGAAAACTGTTTGGAAATTTTTTATGAAGTTCTACATACATATGCCTATCCTATGAGTCAGCAATTCCACTGTTACATATTTACCAAAAAGATGAAAATATTTGCTCACAAAAAGACTTGTACACAGATGTCTAGAGTATTTTTATTCATAATACCCATATATCCTAAATGTTGATCAATTAGAAAAGGAATAAACAAATTGTGGCATATTTATGCAATGGAACACTAACAGGGATAAGTAGGAATGAGTACTGTTGGTGAAGATGTGGAGAACTGGAACACTTGTATGTTGTTGGTATGAATGTAGAATGGTGCAGCCTCTGTGGAAAGCAGTTTGGAAATTCCTCAAAAAGTTAAACATAGAATTACCATAACAATTCCACATCTAGATATTTCCCAACAGAACTGAATATAGATACTTAAATACTTGTACATGAATGTTCATAGCAGCACTCTTCACAATAGCCAAAAGGTAGAAACAATGTCCATCAACCACTGAATGAATAAACAAAATGTGGTGTTTGCATACAATGGAATATTAGTCAACCATAGAAGAAGGAAGTACTGATACATGCTACAATGCAGATGAATCTGGAAAACATTATGCTGGAAAACATTATGCTAAGAGAAATAAGGCAGACATGAAAAGTCATATACTATACTATATTATTCCATTTATATGAAATGTTCTGAATAAGTAAATCCACACAGACAGAAGCAGACTGGCGATTGCTGGGGGATGGAAGAAGGAGAGAATAGGGTATAATGTTTAATGGATATGGAGCTTTCTTTTGAGGTAATAAAATCTATTTCAGAACTATATTGAGGTGGTGGTTGCATAACAATGTATGCAGTGACTGTCAGCAAATTGTACATTAAAAAGTAAAGGGAATGAATGACTACTATAGGCACTAACATGAATGGATCTCAAAAATATTATTTTGAGCATAAGCAATCATATACAAGAGTATGTACCATATGATTTAAGTCACAACTGGTTGCTTATGGAATGTGGTGATTGGCTGGAAGGGAACAGGAGAAAAATGTCCGATGTCACAGAAATCTGTCAGAGCAGGAATTTAAAACAACTATGATTAATATGCTAATTATTATTTAATATGCTAATAATATGCTAAGGTCTCTAATGGACAGACTGCGTGCCAGAACAGACAGGCAATGTAAGTAGAGAGATGGAAATTTTAAGCAAGACCCCCCTAAGTTGCTAGAGATAAAAACAAAATAAAACAAAGCAAAATACTGTAACAGAAATGAAGAATGCCTTTGATGGGCTTAGTAGACTGGACAATATCTGGGCTAGACAATGGATTAATAAAATCCATAAAAACCAAAAAGCAAAGAGAATAAAAACTGGAAAAAAGAACCTAGAACAAGATATCCAAGGATGATAGAACTACAAAAGGTATAACGTACATGCAATGGCAATACCAGCATCAGAAGAGACAAAAGAGCAAACGAAATATTTCAAACAATAATGAGTGAAAATTCCCTAAGTTAGTGTCAGACACCAAACCACAGATCCAAGAGAACACCAAGCAGGATAAATGCCAAAAAACCACACATTTTCAAACCACAGAAAATCAAGGATTAAAAAAAAACCCTGAAAGAAGGTTTGAGGTGTTTTGTGTGTGAATGTGTAGAGAGGTCAGCATTTTTGGAAAGCTTCCCAGATGATTGTTTGTTATAGCCAGGTTGAGAACTACAGGAATCAAAAACAGAGATCTCAGGATAGAAAGAAAGCATACGAATTCATCAATTTTCAAGACCTTATCTTGGTACATAAAACATCAAAATCTCTATCCTATCCTGGAGCTTAGTTCCAATCAGTTTTCTATGTGACTACATCAGCTATGGAAAGAAAGATGGTGGTTTCGTCTTTACCCTGATGAGTCATGCAAACTTTTGCTTTGGGGAGAACGGAATTCCTTTAGGATTATGTGCTCCTTTAAGCATTTTGTGGTATTCCCACCCACTCCCTTTCAGTGAGGTCAGTAACTGGGAATACCCCCAAAGAGATTTCTCCATCATCCTTGATTTTACTGGCAACGGCACAACCACTTTAAAAAAATAGGAGTGTGAGTAAGGCAAGGAAGGAGAAAGGAAAGATGGAGACTAAGTTACGTTGTCACCCTACCATTTGTCCACATGCAGGTTTGGCTTGTATATTCCTGATTTCCAGGTCAAAATGTTCTTTTAAGATTTTTATCTATAGGGCAGGGAAGCCTCAGGGTACTTTAGTGGGACAGTTTTGATGATGTGATGTTTCTTATTTATTTATTCATTTATTTATTTATCTGACAGAGAGAGAGAGAGAGAGGGAACACAAGCAGGGGGAGTGGGAGAGGGAGAAGCAGTTCCCCGCCGAGCAGGTAGCCTGACGTGGGCCTTGATCCCAGGACTCCGGGATCCTGACCCAAGTGGAAGGCAGATGCCCAATGACTGAGCCACCCAGTAAGGACTCACTTCATCTAGCAAGAAATGGTATTTTGGACAAACAAACAAGCATTAAATTGATATCATAGGTAAGAGAAAAAACATTTTTTTAAAATTTTCAAACCTAGTATCTCTTCAACTCATACACAATCAGAAGTTAATCTTTGTGAACCATAGCCAGGAAACTTGCTGTGACCTGCCATCAGGGTTGATTTGGTTGCTAGTGGAGAAAAGGAAGACAATTATGTAACCGGTGAAATGGGAGGCTTCTTTTTGCATATCTAGTCAGGAGCTGTAGTCTTACAGGATCTGTCAGTTAACTTCCTCCTAACTATCTTCATCCATCTGTCTTCAGAACTGTTGGAGGGAGGTCTATGTGAGTGAGTAGAGGTGGAATGGATTATCATCTCACATTGCTTGGATCTATTTGGATCTAAAATATGGCTTAGATCTAAAATATGGCCCGTCATTTAAAAGAAGCACTAGTGTTGAGGATCTGCCTTGTATTCGGAACTTATTTTCTCAGTCTGCAGACTATCTTGTTAGCATCTACACCTGTTCCCATTTTGTGTTACTTCCATCTCTTCTCTTTAACTGGAGAAATCGTCCCATTCTGGTCATACACTTCTTATTTTTTTCCATGAAGTCTCCCTAGATCATTTTAGCCATCGTAGCTTCTGCAGTCTGCCAAAGCTTTTGCAAAACACACCACAAAATTTAAAACAAATTCTGTTTATAGTGGTTATTATTACTTCATATACATATGTCCTGTCCTTCTAACAAAACTTTAAGCTTCATTAAACTTTAAGGGAGTTAAAGAAAGGAATATTGTATACTTCTGAATCTCTTCCAGCATCTAGCATAACACTGAGCATATTTTAGGTCAAGACTTTAGGTAATAATGAGCTAAGCTTGAGGTACAGAGATTTTGCATAATAAATGATCCTGGTTTGAGTGTGGTGTTTTCTGTTGGGATCTTGACTAAAACAAAATGATATATTTTAGGTGTAAAATGGGATGTAGTCATTTTAAAATGCTACGACTTTTTCTTTTGTGAAGCCAATAATCCTTTTGTAAAGTGGAGACTCACTCTCTAATTTATCATTTGTGTAACATCTATAATTTTTTAGCTTTTTACCATGACAATTCTACATAGAACTAAGAAAAAGTTACAAAATAGCTAAATCATGGAAAGGGATGAAATTTTGCAGACAGTGTTTTGATGCAGTCTGAACACAGATCTAGATGTGTCTGGCTTAGGTGGTACAATGCAGGTGTTGTTAAGTCCTGAGTTTCCCTCCTTCATTTCATTTTTAACCCAGAGTTTGTCTTTCTTCTTTCCTTGGCTCTTCCACTTCTACCCAAGGACAGGGTTGCAATTTGAGCTCTGAGGAGATATTACGGACATCAGACACTGGAGCCCCTTTTGGTCTGAATGAGTCTTTACAGCTTCTACCCTCAGAGAATTAAAGTCACTGGTGATCCAGGCACTCTCTGTTATATGACCTTATATGGTATTGCTCTGCATAATTCTTTAAATGATTCAAGTCCTCTGAAATTTTTTCCCTGAGTATTTCCCAATTCATCAAAACCTCAGAAAAGATTCTGGTTTGTAATGCTGAGTAACCATGTCTGCCTAATCCCTAAAATAATAGAAAAATGGGTACTGTATGTGATTCAGCAATGTATGAAAATAGAAGATTACACATTGTTCCAATGGTTATAAGTATTAGATGATTACCATGACTTGCTACAAAGTAGCTGGATTCAGCATTAGGTTTTCTTTTTCTTTAGGTAGGAGCCCAATGCGGGCTTGAACTCACATCCCTAAGATCAAGACCTGAGCTTATGTCGAGAGTCAGCTGCTTAACTGACTGAGACATCCAGGCACCCCAGCATTGGTGTTGGCTCTGCAGCTGAATCTGACAATGAGGTGAGCTCATGGAGAACCATGTGGCAATTTTAATGTTGTATATACTTTCATTGTAGCTTCCCAAACTACATTTAGGGCTGCTGAGTTAGCACTTTTGTCCTTTGCAGGCATCTTCTTACCAATTCATGTAATGAGTGGAGGCCAAAAAATAAACTGTCTCCAAAGGGACCAAGGCTACAGGTGAAGTATACATTCCTTCGTGGTGACTGAGACTGACTGAGCCAATGGCCAATGAAACTAATACTTGTCTTCGATTCGGGGATAGGGAAGGGACAAGGCAGAGATTTAGACATCAAGTTTCCTATCCTGAATATATAATCCAGTGATGTTTTCCAACACTGAGATCATCAGAGGCGAGAATACTGGACAGTGTTCCTGGTGTGGGGAACCTAAACATGTTTTTCCCTTACTCCAGCAGAAAGGAATATGGAGACCTAGAAGAGGACAAATTGCTGAAGATAGGGTAGTCCACTCCCATCTTTGAATGGCTCTGACTACTTGGAAATGTTCTTTTATATTTGGTATTTAGATTTATTGTATTTAAGCTTTCCCTCTGTATGTGTGTTTGAAAATTTTGTCCAGTTTATTTGAAAAACTTTGAGGACATACTGGTCCATACTTTGTAAAATTACACATAATTTAGCCAGTGGAACCTCTAGGGTGATGGAAACCTCTTGAGTATGATTTGGCAGTTTGAGAAAGTAGAAGGACTACGGCATTTTATTAATGGTCAAACACAGTATATTTTATTATGTAATAAACTTTACTTATTTTGCCCTACCTCAATTTACAAATGATGTCACATCATACAGTTCCAATTGGTAAAATTAAAAGATAAAATATAAACAGAAAACCAGGACCAAGGAGAAGGAAAATACAAATATGCCAAACCATACAGAGTAACACAATTGTTGGGATAAGGCTTCCAGTCTGTTCGTCAAAAAGGTGAACAAAAACAACAACCAACAGAAGTAAGATAGACTTTCAGCAGAAGCAAAGCTTTATTTAGCACTGAAATTAAAAGACACTAACTTGAAAGTCTCTATAGTGAATGTTACATCATATGATAAACAATGACCTCAACAACAGCTTTAAAATAAACAGGAAATATTTTTAATGATTACTTCTCAAAGCCCTTTGATGAAAGCTAGCACATTAATGTTAGTACTTGGTGGAGTCAAGTCTGAAAGGAGCTAGATTTCACCAATATTTAGTTATATAATCCTTTGGAGGTCCTACTTGATTTAAAAATAGCGTTCAGGGCTCCTGAAATTACTTAATCTTTTTAACATCTTGAAATTAATCCATGTGTACTAATGCACAGATAAATCAAATAGTACTGAAATGTATGAGAAGTAAGTCTCCCTTACCATCTCCTCTCCAATTAATGATACTTTAGAAGTAGTCACGTTGCTCTTTACTTTTTTTGGAATTGAGCAATATAATTTTAAACTACACTTTAATTTCTTGATTTATGAAGTTAGAGTATATAGATATATTAACCCAGTGACTTATAAGATGAGGAATTTAAAGAACTTTAACTACTATCTTTCCTTCTGTTTCCTAAATGTGTTAGTTATATTATTATTTTCAGGTGTTTTTTTCTGGTGTTGCCTTAAGGGCTAAATTTTGATATATAAATTCTACACAGCATCTATTAACTCTACACACAGATGAGAGTTTTAGCATACTTTACTTCTACCTCATTCTCTTGCCCTGATTCTATTTATCATATTGTTTTTATATTGTCAAGGTTTATAATAGTTTCATTATGCTCTTTAATTATATTTGGCTTCAGTTTTTATATATGGTTTCTAAATGTTGAGACTAATGAATGACATTTAAAAAATACATATACATATAACCTATGTGTATAGTGATATTCCATAGTGATAGTATCACTATAGAAGCAAGTCATGTGCTTAAACCCACAGAAAGGGAAATGTGAGTTTTTTTTTTAATTTCTTTTTAGCGTAACAGAATTCATTGTTTTTGCACCACACCCAGTGCTCCATGCAATGCGTGCCCTCCACAATACCCACCACCTGGCTCCCCCAACCTCCCACCCCCCCGCCCCGCCAAACCCTCGGGTTGTTTTTCAGAGTCCATAGTCTCTCATGGTTCATCTCCCCCTCCAATTTCCCTCAACTCCCTTCTCCTCTCCATCTCCCCATGTCCTCCGTGTTATTTGTTATGCTCCGCAAATAAGTGAAACCATATGATAATTGACTCTCTCTGCTTGACTTATTTCACTCAGCATAATCTCTTCCAGTCC
>PISX010024150.1:0-12765 GCA_004024625.1 Mellivora capensis | reverse complement strand
TTACACAAACAAGTGCTGTCCCAGTTGAGTTCATTGAAGGAGATTATTTTAAGCATCAAGGTAAAGTGGATTTTCTTGCTATCTCTGGTCTTCTCTGAGTCATATGTCGATGCTACTCTTTTCTCTTTTCCACTCTTCTGTCCTTATTGTCAAGTAAAAGGCTTTATGAAAATAGAAGACTTTCACTTCCACAGGCTCCCGGTACCTCGTTTACTCACCCCCGCATCTCCCAAAGTAGCCCTTGTTGCTGCTCTCAACTAAACTCTTCAAGCTCCTTGCCAAGCCCAGCTTCTCTCTTTTGGCCTTGCATCCCATCTCCTTTTGTCTGTGCAAGGACTTGGCTCTGGTTATTCCCCCTTTCATTCCTGCTTCATCAAGTTTAAGTTCCTGCTCGCTATTGGATTTTCCCTTAACCTTCAAAGATGCTGTTGTTTTTCATAACGAATTGTTTCTTGACCTTACTTTCCCCTCCAGTTATCTTTCACTTCTTTCTTCCTTTTATAGTGAGAAAAATCTAAAGCCTTACTTATATTCACTCACTGTCTCCAATTTCTTCCCATGGTTCTACAGAAACCACTTGTATCCACGTCACTATTTACACTCATGTTGCTAAATCCAGTGATCATCTTATGTGGCCCGTCAGCAGTTTTGATTATTCTCTCCTTCTTGAAGCATGTTTTCCCCTTGACTTCCAGGACACGATACTCCCATGATTTTCTGCCTATTACTACTTCTCAGTTTTCTTCATTCTTTTCTTCTTATCTCTTTGATTTCTAAACATAGGTACATTCTAGAACTCAGCTTTAAAATCTCTTCCCTTTTCACATTGCTATCCACCTCTCTGGAACCTTATCCAGTCTCATAATTTAACTATCATCTTGATCTTGATGATTCATATATATACATATATATTTATATTTATATTTACATATAAATATAAATACCTATATATTTACATATAAATATAAATACCTATTTCTATGTCTTAAATCTTCTCGTGAAACCAGACTTATTTATGCAACTTCCTTCTCCATAACTCTATGTGTATATCTAATAGGCATTTCAGACTTTACATGTCAAAAATTGAAATCCTGATCTTCCACATCATGTCTGCTTCTTTTAGCTTCTTCATCTTAGGCAATGGCACTTCTATCCTCTAGTTCCTCAGGTCAAAAACATTGGATTCACACTTGATTCCTATTAGTTTTACTTCCAAAATGTACCTAGAGTATAAAACCTTATCCCCTAAGTCTGCTGCCATCTTGGTCTGAGTCTCTCTTATCTCTTGCCTGAATTATTGTAACAAATTCCTACTCAGTTTCCCTGAGACCACCCCCCTCCCCGCTTCAATTTATTCCTAGTACATCAACTCAAGAGATAGATCATGTCATCTCTCTGTTTGAAACTTTTCAGTAGTTTCTTATTCCACTCTGAGTAAAAACTAACATTTACCAGTGGCCTAATAGGTCCCATGTAATTTGTCTCCTTTTACCTTTCCTCCTGGTTACTTTCTCTAGCCACAATGGTGTCCTTAGCGTTTCTAGAAAACAACAAACTTGTGCTTGCCTCAAGGCCTTTGCACATAATGAAACCTCCATCACCATCCCTACTTGAGGATGCTCTGGCCCAGACATCTGAAGCCTAACCCTTTACTTCTTCCAGTTCCTGATGCAGATGTTACTTTCCTAGTGAGGCTGCTCTGATAACACTGTTTATTTTAAAACCGATCCTTGCAACATTCTTCATCTCTGCTGGATTATTATGTAAAAGTCTAAATATATTACTTATTTATCTTGTTCATTACCTGTTTCCCTCTTCTAAATATGGGCTCCATGTGGGAAGGATTTTGTCATTTCTGTTTATCTGTATCTCCAGCCCCTAGAGTTGTGATTGTTATAAAAAAAAAAGTTTTAAAATGAATGAATCATGTTGTCTACTTTCATGTATTTCTTTTTAATTTTTTTAAAATACATGCTCAACTTTTTTTCCATATAAGATACACACGTAATGATGTCTGAACTATTTGTTCTGAAAAATAGATAGATTTAGAGAATTTTAGATTTAAGTTAACTTTCCTTCAGGAATGTAAAGATACTGTTTTATTGATCATGAGCATTCTTTCAAACTGCAGATTTTGATTCTTTTAGATAATTTATATTACTAACTGGAAGCTTTAGGATTTTCTTTATTTTCTTGGTTAATTGGTTTTCTAGAGTATGTGTCTAGGTTTATGTCTTGATCTCTCCCCCACTCACTTTGCTATTAGTGAGTTCTTCATATGTGAAGACCTGTTTTTGTCTCTAGCTCAGATAAATTTTATTCTACTATTTCTTTTTTTAACCTTCTACATAGATTGAACCACCTAGATTGCCTGCCATGTCTTTTAACAATTGTTTCATAGTCTCCATTGCTTTAAATTTCCTGTTTTGAGAGACTGACTTGATTTATCTTTTAGCTCACTAACTTCAGCTGTGTATATTTTATCATGCAGCTCATTCACTTACTTTTTGCAAATATATTTTTAATTATATCAATCTTGTTCTTATTCTCTGATTGCCCTCTTTTTTCATAGCTGTTTGTTATGATAAAAATAGCATTCTTCAAATGTCTCTGGGGATGGTAATTCAGATTGAAAAAAAAACCTCTTTGTTCTGTTGCTTATCGCAAGGTTAGTTTTTTTTTTTAACAATTTCATTTTAGACTTCCTTTTATGCTGTTAATTTTCCATACTTTTTCTGGTAATCCTTTTTGATCTACTCATATTTGGCATTTCCTCTGAAATTCAGTTGATTAGGCCTTTAATAATACAATACTGATTTTTGTCTTGTTATAAATAAATGCATGCTCATGTATAAAGTATACTAAAAACCAGAAAAATAAAATAGCACAAAAATCATGCATAAGGCCATCACTTAGAAATAACCACTGTTAACATTTTTGTGTCTTTTCTTCCTCACATCTTCAAATGCACACTCACACACAGTGCCAAGACACACACAGTGTCTTGCTATTTCAAGACACACTAACACACTTTGGGAAAGACAAGGGCTCTGCTGTTACAAACATTACAGTCTAGTAACAGGAAAAGATAGAACTAAAATAATCACATAGATTAGGGCATAATTACAAATTGTTATATGTGCCATAAAGAAAAACAGACAAAGTTCTATGCTCTCACATACAAAATAACCAAAAGAAAATTGAGCTGAGCAGGGGTGACCGGGATGACTTCTTTAGGGATTGAGATTATATCCTGGGTAGAACTTAACTAGGTGAAGAGAGGAGCAGATCATTTGAGACAGAAGAAGCACTTATAAAAAAGCCCTGTGGCAGGAGAAAAAAGGAGTTTTAAAGAAAGAGAAAGAAGTCAGAGAGCTGGAGTGTGTCAGAGTGCAGGAGTGTGGAAATAAAGGAGCGTATGGGATAAAGGGATCTAGCAATGTAATAAGAGGTGAGACATTATAGAGTGTACAGGCTACATTTAGGATTCTGAAAATGTAGATTGCTTTATCTTAAAAGCTGTTGCAGGACTTTAAGCAAGGGGATTACCATAATTAGATTTAAGGTTTGAAAGGATTACTCTGTAGCCATCAGAGGACCAAAGTAGGTGTCAGGACACGGGTTAGATTATTACAGTTATTCCAGGTGAGACGTGATGAAGGCTTACAGTGGCGTGGTGACATGGGAAGTAGGCAGAAGTAGTTGCAGAAAATGTCAATGATGCCTCTGGGATTTCTGACTAATACAACTAAGTGGATGGGGATGTTAAATAGCAGCAGGGAACAGTACCAGGGGACCATGTTTGTGGGAGTTTTTAATCCTGCCTTGCACATATTGGATTTGCAGAACCTTGAGACAGTCAAGTGAAGCCAATTCATTATTCATAATTAAAGCTCAAAGAGATGCCTGAACTGCATGGGTAATATAAATTAGAGAATCATAGGCATAAAGATGGGAACTGTAATTACAGCATGGGGAGATGCTTAACATATAGAGCATCTTCCAAAAAAGATGGTGCCAGTTTATAATGAATCAATAGTGCAAGAATGTCTGTTTCTCAACACTTTGGACAACACTTTGCATTATTGAATTATTTGATCTTTTCCAAATTGACAGGTAAAAAATAGTATATCCCAGATATTTTTGCCCAAACTTTTAAGTAGACTTAATGTCTGTCTCTATGTTTATTAGCCATTAAGTTTTCCCTATGATTCTTTGTGAATTATGAAAGTATGCTTTTCTGGAGAGAAAGTACATAAATTGACAAGTTCTCAAACTGACCCTTAAATGTTTGAGAGCCACTAATTTGAGTTGTTATGAACAAGAAAGTTTAATTTTCCACATGTCAGCCTGCACATATTTAATCACTGCTATCACTGTCCTCTTAAGCTGTCTTTCCTACAGGCTGTATGTCCTCACTGCCTAAGCCTTATGATTTCTGTCTTCTTCAGTTGAGCCTGTGTGTGGCAGTGATCAAAAACAGACTGGGCACATCCAGCATATTCCATGTTTCTCTCCTCTACTTTTTGCATATCTAGAGCCTTTCTGCTTCTAATACTTTCCTCCTCACAGAACAAGGAAGATTTGGCAATGTCTTCATTATACCATGACTGAAACTCATCCTCCCATCTATTGTTTCTCACTATTCAGTTTGCTGAATATTTCTTTCTAATCACAGAAAGCAATGCCAGCCAACGTGACAGGCAGGGATGAAGGAAATGAAGGTGCACATTTGGGGCTAGCTCTTTCTCTTTGCTATCAACGAGGTATGCTTTAGGTCACTGAAAGGCATTCCTGGGGTTGTCGCCAGGGGGAGTGTAAGTCAAATTTTTCACTTTGAAAAAAATCAGAAAGGGGGGTTGGAATGCTGGGGTATAAAAAACACTAAAAACTTAGCAAGGAATTTGTGGAGCTGTGTCCTGACTTGTACACTAAATGTGGGTCTAGACCTGCTGAAAACATAGCTGTGGTGGAGGACCCCCACAGAGCTAGGAACTCTATGCAGGATTGATAGTGGAGGCCAGGGAGATGGAGGGAAGAGCAATGTTCTCCATTCTTCCAGAGACAGGTAGGGATGTAGGGTTGGTAGGATTCCTGCCTATACTTTCTAAAGTGGGTGCATGTCACTTTGATCTTGCTTTAATATATGCATATACTGTTGGCTATAGCATATCTTCTTGGATGTGCCATGTGGCAGCCATGTTCAGTGAAAAGAAATATTATAAGGCACAAGTTTGGGTGCCATGACACTGGATGGTAAATAAACACTTAGTGAGTCTTTCTTGGTACAAACGATCATTCTAAAGACAATAGAGAGTAGATAGCAAAAGAAAAGAAAGAAAAAAGAAGAAAAAATATGTCATCCTTGGACTTGTGGTTTTAAATCTTGTTTGGAAATTCATTATATTTTTGTTTCTTCACTTGCCCCATATCATCGATGTCTCTTTCTTTATCCTACATTTTTCACCTTTTGGTCTCTGTGTCTGTGTTTGAAAACAACCCAAGTCTGTTTTCTGGTCCAAAGAGACTTTTCTTGGTCTGATATTGCTCTCCTATTCCCACCCTGAACCCTGCCTTGTTGCTCTCAGCTGCTCCACAACCAGACTTCTTAAAAGTGGTCTTATATATCCATCACTCCTCATCCATATAGTTCTCAGCTGTGGTTTGGGTTCTGCCCACATCACTCTATGAAACTCTTCGGGCAAAGGTCATGAATGATTGCATCCCTCCCAACTCTGTCTTCCAGCCACTCAGTTTCCTTCCACACAGATAATCATGGTGAGGATTTTTTTTAAATGTTATTACATAGATAATCTATACATATACAACAAAATATATTAATATGTCTTTCCTATTTACATATAAATACCATGCTGTACACACTGTTTTGTGCTTGCCTTTTAAAGTATACAACGTACCTAGGTAACTTTTCCATAAAAAGAAGTTATTTATTTTTTTAAAGTGCAAAGTGTCCCTAATGTGAAGCTAATAAAATGTACTTAGCCAGTCTGCTTTTAATGGACATTTAATAATTTTTGATATTTTGCTATTACAAACAGTGCTGCAATGAATGAAGTCCTGCACATTCACTTCATACTGGCGTGAGAGTAATTGCAGGATAGATTTTGAGAGTTGAAATTGTTGGGTCAAAGGTATGTGCATTTGTAATTTTAGTATGTGTAGTCAAGTTGTTATTACTCTTGCCAGAAATATGGGTAAGTGCTTGTTTCTCTGCCCTATGTAAACTTTTTGGTTTTTGTTAATCCAATAGGTAATAAGCAGTATCTCTAAATTAAACAGGGCTTATTTTCTCATGTTTAAGGGCCATTTAAGATTGACTTCTTCTTAAAAATGAATCAGATCATGTAACACTTCCTCGATATTTCTCATAGCTCCTCATTACCTGGGAGACACAGCTCAAACCCCTAAGATGATGTTTCCTTCCCTCCAGCCTCCTTGGTCACTGCACCCTTTCACCCACTCAGTACTCCAGGCTCCATGAACAGCTTTCTATTCCAAAACACTATGTTCTCTTTTGCCTCAGTCTGCAGTGTCCTTATTCCCAGGCCTCATGGGGTTAAAAACTATTGTCTGTTAGGACTCAGCTCCTTAGATAAGTCCTCCACGTGGTCTGCACTTGGCTCTTAGGTCCTTGTGATTTTTCTATCTCTAGCATAATTTTTGACAAGATGTTGGTCCTTAATAAATATTTGCTGACTGGATGAAAGGCTGACTATCATTACAACTAAAAAGACTTTGTAATTGAACACACACACACACACACACACACACACGTTTCTAAGCAGAATTTTAGCTGCCAAAGGAAAGTTTCCAGATACACTTATCCTTATTCTATTGCTATCCATGAATTTTTTCTCTTTTCCCTCCACCCCTGAATTAAAAACAACCATGGAAATAAATGACTCTTAGAGTTCATGCAATTCAAAGTCATTTTACTTTGAGATGTGATGGTTCAAGAGAAGTATGGTCTTTGTGGTAGCTTTTATTAAACAAAAGATCAAATTTTTGATACACTATGTAGTTCTTTCTTTTAATAGGAATGGAAAATATTTGGCTTGTTCATTAGTAGGAGCCATTGATGCTGATCAGTGTGACCTGAACATTAGGGCTCAGAGCCTGATTCTTCTTAGTAAAGACATCTTTCCTTGTCCCAGTTTGGCTCCAAGAAAAACTGATTTCCACCTCATGCTTTAGGGAGTGTCTATTCTGGTACAGAGAAGGTTCCAGTCCCAGGCCTCAGCAGGCCTGGCTGCTGGTCCCACTTGGTCAACAACAAGCCATAAGACTGGAGTTTCATCAGCAAACCAGAGCTTCACACGGGTTGGTTGCTAAGGTCCCCATTAGTTCTGATACTTGTTGACCTTAAATATTTCCCTATTAGGATTTACTAAAATATTTAACATCTTTGGGGGTAGGGAAACAGTTTTCTAAGAATTCAGTTTTATTAAGTGTGATCATTCATTCATTCCTTCAGTCAGTCAGTCATTCATTTCCAAAGTGGTTTCATACCTATCCTTGGGCAAAATAAT
Organism: Mellivora capensis; assembly: GCA_004024625.1. Classification (NCBI taxonomy): domain Eukaryota; kingdom Metazoa; phylum Chordata; class Mammalia; order Carnivora; family Mustelidae; genus Mellivora; species Mellivora capensis. The sequence goes on along the minus strand of PISX010024150.1, from coordinate 5,215 downwards.
ATCATTTTAAACAATAAGACCAAATTTTACCAGCTAATGACAGCAATCTTTATGTAGCAACTCCATTCCCTTGTAAATCATGCCCATATATTCTGAGAGTCTTCTGTGAGTTCATGATTCATACGAATCATTCCTGTTCCCGCTGCTATTCGAGGAACAGAGGGAGCCTGAGATTCTCCTTCATTGTTGCCCTTGTCTCCAAAAAGCTGGGAATACTCTTTCATAAGTGCCTTTATCTCTCCTGAGCTGAAGCCCAAGAAGTCAAGATATAGTGGCTGCCACTGCAGGCTAGGGCGACACAGTCGCCATGATCTCTCCTAGGCCCATGGTTTAGCTCCTTGATAGTCTTGTCAGTCACCAACATCCTTATTCTTCCTGCAGCTGAGGACTAAAATCTCTTATAAGGTGAGGTGATATGCTTCGTTAAAATTAGCCAAGGAAAAGTCAGTAAGCCTGGCTATGCCACAATATTTGGTTTATTTACTTATTGAACATCTACCATGAGGCAGGCTTTATTCCATGCACTAGAACATGCAGTAGAAGTAAGAAATGGATTTCAATTCTGGACAGGGTTAGACTGTTTTTTTGTTTTTTGTTTTTTCAGGGAGACTCTCAGCCTCTACTTAGATTAATGACTAGAATAGACAAAGGAATTTGGTTTGGGAATGGAGGGAAGTTCACTTAGCTTCACTTGCCAGCTATATCAAATTTCATTTTTGGCCAGCCAAGACCTTTACTATAAACTCATTCAGCAAATGGCTTTAAAATATCTATTCATGTCAGGTACTGTTTTAAAACACAACAAGGTAAACTAAGGTCTATAAAATGTGCCTGCTGATCTCAACAACTTATAGTCACATAAATAAGCATTTAAATAATCATGAAAAAGATTAGCAAATGGTCACAACAAAAATTTCAAAAACTGACATCCAATTAGGGAAATATTATTTCCAGTATTTGTGCAAAAAGGTGGATCAGAGGGGACCACCTAATGCAGTAAGTCAGGAAAGTTGGGAAGAGCTGTGGAAATGGGGACCAGAGAAGAGCTAGAGTCATTCTCAACAAACATGCCTGAATTAAGGCTGAAGTGTTAAAAGTGACGGATATAAAGGGAACCAGAGAATAGTCCATTTTAGCTAAAGCTCAGGTTATGTGAGGTTGGGGTAAGAGATCAAAAGAGAATGCATATGGCACCAAATGAGGCATATTTAATAATAGAAAATTTTGATTTCAGTTTATTAATAATGGTAAAGTTATATCCAAAAATTGAGAAGGCAAGGAAGAGCATAATAGTACTTTGGATTTTGTTTCATCAAATCAATCATTTAAAGGCATTTGAAGGGAGTTGAGGGAAATTGTGGGGGAGATGAACCATGAGAGACTATGGACTCTGAAAAACAACCTGAGGGTTTTGAAGGGGCAGGGGATGGGAGGTTGGGGGAGCCAGGTGGTGGGTATTAGGGAGGGCACCCATTGCATGGAGCACTGGGTGTGTTGTAAAACTATGGATTCTGTTATGCTGAAAAGAAATGAAATTAAAAAAAATAAAAGCATTTGAGATTTAAAAAGTTATTTTTGTTTTTCTGGAACATTCACTTATATAGAACCCCTGAAAAATACTATGTATTGGGTTTTACTGTTGTACTATTTCTGAATCAAGCTGGGTTTTTTCCCTAGTGCATGTCCCCAAAATTCACATATGTGGTATTCACTGTCCCCTTGGGACGGTAAACGAGAGTGCTCTAAGTGGATAGTGGCATCTTGACCCATGCTGCGGGCAGAGGCCAGGAGAGTAGAGGCATAATTGCGGTGGTCTGGGAGACACAGGCTGTCTCTTGTGGAAGGGCCATGGCCATCAGTTAGAAATGGCATCTCTCCAGAGGTGCAGCAATGTCACAGCTCAAAGTTGTACATTCTTCCAGAGCCTTTTGGGAGCATAAAGGGTTACTCTAACCCATGCCATATGGAGATTTTACCCCTTTTGGGGCTCCTGTAGTTGTTTGCTACAACCCTCCATGATATGGTTCTCCAAGGATTTTGCCCCAATAAAGTGTTACCATTAAAGGCTTTTTCTGGGCAGTCACTACTCTGTTCCAGAGGAGGTGCACTGAGAGAATCTTCTGCTTTCAAATTTGTATTTTTACTTAAATAGGAATAATATGTTCATCAGATATTTTTTATAATGGCCTTTGAGGAATGAATAAGTTTAATTCTAACAAAAAATTAGCATAAAAGTGTGTGTATGTGTGTGTGTGTGTGTGTGTCCATATGTATTTGATTTTATAAATTTTCATATGTAAAATCGAACTCAAGAGGATACCGCCTTTCGTTCCAATCCCTGGACTCCAATAAGAGCATGCATTTTCTTATGACTTACAAAAATGATATCAGAATCTTTTATATTTTGGTAGGAAGTAAACCAGAACTCCAAGAAAAATTTCCTGGGGCCTGCCTTGCTCACAGACAGTAGGTCAGAAGCATATCAGATCCTGCAGAAGAAGGGTGGGCACTCTCCCAACCCCCTAAAAGCTGCCCCAATTGCTGTGAGTAATTTTAAACCTGTGGAAGCCATCAACATCAGTCAAAAGAAATATGTAGATGCTATTTCAGGGTGTTTCATTCCAAGAATGTGGTTTCTTTCTGTATGTGGTTTCTTTAAATGTGTAAATCTTTACTGCCCAGGTTTGGGAGAAGAAAAAAAAAAAACAACGAAGATGGATATATGTAATTAAAATAAAACCAGGGCCATAGAAGACTGCTTATAGAATAGTGAATTATTCTTACCAAAAAAAAAAATCAGAAAATCTCAGCCCCCCCCACCTCAAAGGAGAATTTCTTTATTTTTCTTGTATATAACTTATGTATACCAAAGTTGTGTGAACCCTAGTGATGGGGCCTCCAGAGGCAGAGGCCAGGCTACACTGTCAATGTCAAGGCATATGGCCAGTCTCTGCCAAGCTCACCTGCCAGAGAGAGCTCTAATTATCTCCCTGAACCTTGGTAAAGAAATCATTCTTAGTTGAGGCTACTGATAGCTTGAACCAAGATCTTGAGAGTTTACTGCTCAGTGGTATGAAGCAGAGTCCGCTGGTTAGGAGTATGGGTCATATTTAACACACCAGGTAAGAACTAGCTGCCACTATCTGCACCTGTATATCCCCTACTCACAATTCGATCAATTTAAACCTGAGGTACTGATAAGGAATGAGAAAGAATTTGAAAGATGAACCAGTTGCAACAAGAAGTCAAAGATAATGCCATATTTAATCACTACAACATCAGAGGGTCAATTTATTTCCCTCAAATGCTTTTAAAATTCAAGAGGCCAAGGCAGCCAAAGTTTGTTCTTCTGGGCTGTATTTGTTTCTGTCATAGCTAATTCAGTGGGGATTATTTTTGCAAGGGTTTAGGAAGGCCACCCAAATTTGTTTGATACTTTCTAGTCATTTCTCAAAGTGTCTGGATAATCTCCCTTTCCTCCTCTTCCTCCTGACTGCCCACTCTACATTTCCAGAACTTTATCCCTATTTCCTCTTTCAAGAGTAAATCATTACTTCCTCCCAAGAATGACAGGGTTTGTGGATCTTAGGGACTATTGGTGCATGATATGAAATATTATTGGCACACCATTGGTGCTGCATGTCAAGCTGCCCCTGTAACCAAGATGGATCCCCAAACTGGGGTCACCACACTAGAGCTTTCACAAACTTACATGAGGCTCTGATAATAGTGGATATTTACAGACACTCAAAAAGTTCTATCTTGACCCCAAGATGTTCCCCCCATAAGAATGTTTTTCCTTAAACGTTGATAGATGAGTCAGAGATAGCAAAAGTGAGAGCTGGAAAAAATGATTCTCCCAGGAGACCTGGCAGTGAAAGTCTGCCTTCAAAGCAAGTTCTTCATGGAAAATGTCCTTTTTTCAAGAGTACCAAATCTACTAATTATGTAAGAAAACCTTGGATTGTCTATTGCTACCCAAATGTGTTAGTGTCTGTCACCCTGCCAGTGTGTGACTTTTGGAAATAACATTTGTACTGTCTGTTTTTCTCATAGGGCTTATTGACACACACTACAGTAACTCTGTGGCCTTCCCAACTATGGCATGTTAAATATCAGTTAAATGTTACATTATGTCTTGACCACATTCCTATGAGTCTGGCCCTACGTTGCCAAAGGAGAATGCAAGCTTGGCCTACTGTCCCCTTCCTTTTTACAGATGCTGTCACCCCTCAGATTCTTCTATCCAAACCAAGTGCAAACCATTACACAGAGCAGGATAGTTGACTTGGCTATCCAGTAAAGGCAAAAACATTTCTACATATTATGCAGTTTTAAGTAAGGTGCAAAGAGCACATTTACTTGAGGAATCTTTGAATCCTGGAAGATGAGGTTGTGTTCAACCTCATTGCTATTAAGCATATCTTTTGTATTCCCATTCCTTAAACTTTGATGATCCAGGTGTGACATATACAATTACTTTTTATTGACAAAGCATTTGATTAACTGTTCTTTGATTGGATATTACCTTTTATAGCATTAGGGGAGGTTTTGTTTTAGAAACTGTCATTCCCTAGAGCATCACAGGGGTTTGATTTTAGTCTGGAGGAAAACAGTTCTCTTTCCTTTTTTTAAAAGATTTTATTTATTTATTTTAGAAATAGAGATAGGTAGATAGAGAGGAGAAGCTGAGAGATAGGGACAAACTGAGTGCAGGGCCTGACATGGGGCTCAATCCCATGACCCTGAGATCAGGACCTGAGCTGGAATTAGAGCCTGACACTAAACCAGCTAAGCCACCCAGGCACCCCTCTTTTATTTTCTTATAGAGAGATTTAACTAATAAAATAAATCAGATGATTTGGTTTTGTATTGCCTAAAATTAGACTTTTTAAATGTGTATGGGCTAGAAAAGAAAAAGGTGATATAGAGGAGTGTGTATTTGTCTTTTGAGCATCTCAAATTCAATATGGTCCAAACTGGACCTCCCTCCCCCAAACCTGTTTTTCTTTCTGTGGTTCTTTCTCTATGACTAGCTCTATAGCAGGTCTGAAATGTCTTATTGGTTACCAAAATCCCACCAATTTCACTCCTAAAACCTCTCTGCCCCACCTCCTTGGCTATGGCTTTAATTCAGTTCATTTCCCTGCCTCTCTCACTTCTTCTCCAGCTCATATCCCCCCTCCACTCTGCAGCCAGAATAATTTTCCTCAAA
>PISX010024149.1:0-28486 GCA_004024625.1 Mellivora capensis | reverse complement strand
AATTCCTTGGGGGAGAGGCTGTCCTGCATTTTAGGAGGTTCAGCAGCATCCTAGGCAGCAGCCTACTAAGTTTCAGTAACACTCTCCTCCCCACCTGCCCCCAGTCAGGATGCCTCCCAGTATTACCAAATATCTCCTGGGGACATGATTATCCCCAGTTGAGAGCCACTGAGCTGAGGGCATTTCACACAAAGAATGTAGCTGTGAGCCATTAGCAGTCAAAATCTCTGAAAGCAGAGGTAATAGGGCCTGGGCCCTGAAGGTGGAATCTGGGCAGGAGGCCGCAGCATTGAACACATGTGGTCTGTGATGTCAGCTACTAAATAAAGGCAGGAGGAAAATATATATACTTCAAATAATGCAAGCTTTCAATAATACTTTTATACTCAAATCTTTGATCTATTTGGCATTTATTTTAGGGATGATATAAAGTAGGGCTCTCATTTTGTGTTTTCAAAAGTTACAGTTAATTATCTAATATTTTTAATTGAATAAGCCACCATTTCCTTGGTAACTTGAAATGCCTCTCGTCATACTGTAATTTCCAGTATACCAGTATACACATGGGTCTGTTGTTGTTTTTAAGACATTTATTTGGTAGAAAGCAAGAGAGAGAGCAAGCAAGCAAGAAGAGCAGAAGGAGAGCTTGACCCCAGGATCATAATCTGAGCCAAACTCAGATGCTCAACCAACTGAGCTACCCAGGCGCCCTCACAAGGATCTGTTTTTGGACTTCCCATTAAGTTCTGAAGATCCACATGTCTATTTTGGTATCAATACCCTGCTATTTTGAAATTATGAAGTTATTTTTCCTTTTCAATGTAGGTATTGTTCTTCCTCAGAACTACTTGATGATAATCACCCATTTATTCTTCCAGAGAAAACTTAAAGTGAACTTATAAATCCCCTAATCTTCAAAAATGATGATTTGAATGTTTACTAAAATTGCACTAAATTTATAGGATAATTCAGAGGATGGTGATAACTTTACAACATGAAGTTTTCTCCTCTAGGAACTTGATATTTCTGTCCAATTATCCAAATTTTTTTTATGTACTTCAGTAACATTCTATAGAACATTCTGAACACACTGAAAAATGTGTTTTTATTGTTTATCTGTTACTTTTAATGAATTTTATTTATTTATAGAGAGGGTGGTGGGAAGGGGCAGAGGAAGAGAGAGAGAGAAACTTAAGCTGACCCCATGCTCAGTGTGGAGCAGACACAGGGCTAGATCTTGTGACCCCGAGATGACCTGAACTGAAATCAAGATACTTACTTAACTGACTGAGCCACCGAGGCGCCCCAGAAGAGTGCCTTTTAAAAAGAAGGCCTCTGATATCTTTTACCATTAAGTTTGGTGTTTATGGTTCTTTTCAGATAAATGCTTTATATTGTTTTAAAAACTTCTTCCCTTCTTCTTCTTCTTGTGAGCTCTACACCCAGTGTGGGGCTTGAACTCATGACCCTGACATCAAGAGTCGCATACTCTACAGACTGAGCCAGCCAGGGACCCTATCTTCTGTTTCTAGCTTCTTAAAGGTTTATTAGGGTTTTTAATAAGAATGAATATTGAATTTCATCAATTACCACTGAGATATTAATTAATTAATTATTGACTAGAAGGTAGCTGGCAGAGTGCCAGTCATCTGAGGGTAGAAATATACTGAGCATTACTTTGGAACATTAATTACCTTTCTTTCTCAGATCCCTACTAGGTAGAAACTCCCCAATATGAAAGTACATGCACTCCAAACTGAACACTAGCAAGAACACACGCTTGCGAAGGATAGAGAAATCCACTATATTCCTGTTTGAGGGCAAAGAAACTCCAAGAGATGCAGATAGGAACAGCCTCAGCCAGAGATACAGAAAAAGAGCCAAGTTGCAAGTATACTGGGCCCCTAGGCCAGAAAAGGGTCACCAGAGGTAGTGGACCTGAATGTGTTTAATCAGGGCATTAAATAATGCATCACGTACGGCAGACACATTTAGTTTAACTCTCCAAATAACGAAGCTTCAAATCTCCAGTTCCTCTCCTAATTCTTAGAGCCCATTGCTTGGAGATAATGAACTATCTTAGAAATTGAGTTTAAAGACAGTCCTCTCAAGGAAATAATGAATAAAAAGTAGACTTTCAGGTAAACAAAGTAGATAAGATCTATGTGGCATCACTAACCCATCCATAGTTGAAACCCACATTTGTTTTGTTTGTGTGTTTGAAACTCAGGTCTTTATTGTCTTGATAACGGTCCACTTGGCTTTTATATTGCATGCCAGTACTTAATAACCTTGTCTTTTTCTATGATTGGGTTATACAGAGTTTCCAAAACAAACAAACAAACAAACAAACAAACATTAAAAGCAGTTATATTTATAGGATAAGCAAGTGTCTTTATTCTCTCTTCTATTAAAAATGCAAGCCAGCCAGGTCTTTTTTTTTTTTCACTCAGTAAGGAATCGAGGCAGTCAAGAAGCTCTGGGAAGTGGGGACACCCTCAGTCTGGTTCTATCCATTTCATAAAACTGTGATCAGGAATGCCAGGGGAACTTAGAAAAGATGTCAGGGGAAGGTTTACTTTAGCTACCCTAAAAATGCCTCTATAATAGGAAAGGGCTTCTCAGAAACTGAATCCTGTATCAACTTTGCTTTGGAAGGTCTCACTAAGAAGATTTTGTGTTCTAAAATGTTTGGGGAAAATAAACAAGAGAAACCAGTACTCCAGTGTGATACAGGGAATAGCAGTGAGGGTATAAGTGAGGACCAAGTTAGTCAATAAGACCTGACAATTTGACTAAGTGTCTCTGGCAGTCCTCTCCCATTCATTTGAATTTACATTGCCCTATCCTCATCACTTTTCACCTAGATAATTGAAGCAGGTCCAGGAGAACTTTCCCCACCCACCTGCCTTCTGTTCTCAGAGTATCTTCCTTTAGTGCAGGTATGATCACATCACTGCTTACCTCAACCCCCTTACCTGCAGTAGCATTTTCCAAAGTGTGATCTGAATTAGAATCATCTGGAATGCTGATTTTAAAATGCTAATTCTGAGGCCTAACTCATCAAGATCCAAGTCTCTGGATGTGTGGAATTTTAAAAAGCTCTGCGGGTGATTCTTTGGCACATTACAGTTGGACAGCCCCTGATCCACTGTCAGGGCAAACTGTTTGTGAGATCCTTTAGGTCCTGGGATCTCAGCCTTGTCTCCACCTGTCACTCCCCATGTGTCCTAAAAGCTGCACCCGGAAGAATGACTTGTGTTTTGTTGAAACATGCCAGGCATGTCCTGTATCTCTGCATCTTGATACATCATTCCCATTTTCTCCTCTGATTGCTAAAACCCCTGTGTATCCTAAAACTCACCTCCTCCTTGAAGCCTTCCCTGATGATGCTCTTCATAAGAGTGTCTTCCTTTCCTTGGGGCTCCCACAGTACAGAGCATGTTATTCAGTTCCAGCACATGCCCCAAGCTATTGCTCTATAAGTACCTGCCCTTCTCCCCTGTGGGAGCTGCTGAGAACAGAGCCTGGGTCTTATTTATTTCAGCACATTAGAGTGCTCAGTAAGCACTGACAGAGGGAATGAATGAGTGTTATGGTACTCACTCTGACCAGCACTGTCCAATCAAAATATGATATGAGCATTAGGTAATTTGAATTTTTCTAGTAACCACAGTAAAAAGAGTAACAAGAAACAAGTGAAATGAATTCTCCTATCTTTATTTAACCCAGTCTATCCAAAATATTGTCATGTCAACATATAATCCACATCAAAAACTATTGAGGTGGTTTACGTTCTTTTCTCATACTAAGTCTTCAAAAGTCCAGCGTGTATTTTACACTTAACACATCGTAAACCAGGCTAGCGTACCTCAAGTGGTCCATAGCCACGTGTGCCTAGTTGTTACTGTATTGGACAGCATGAGTCAAGACGAGAGAGGATGCTATCGAGGTGTATGTGAGAACTTCAGCCCATGAGAAAAGATGCAGTCTAGGTCAGGGTTCATGCCTGGTGGTTACATGGCACTGGAATGGTTTTTGCCAGGACTGTTAACCTTGGCCTCGTGTGCTGCGCAGAGCTGTGAGTGTAGGTCTGACCTGAAGGTCCTGCATACCAGCTGTCCTCTCAGCAGCTAATGAGCCTCCTTCTCTTCCAGGCATTTGGAGCTGAAATGTCCAGATACACCACCTCTCTAGGGAACATTAAAGGCATTTAATAAGAAGACTGCATTCTTTCGTCTGCAAAGCCACACCCTCTAATGTCATCATTATGGAGGCTCTAGTCACCAAAGGAAAAAGCCACAGAAATGTAAATAGAGTTCACTAGTAGGTGCCTTGGTCGAGGGAGGTAAGCGCCAGGTATCCACACCCTGTAGGGACATCATTCCATCTGAGGGAGGAGTTTTTAAAAATGTCTTAAGCAGGAAGCTTAGAACACTTCCAAGACCTGAGCTGTTTGTCTTGCTCAGGCCTGTCTCCTGACTCCCTCAGCCCAACCTCAGTGAGTGCTGGGCTCAACCTTTACTCAGCCTCTCAGGTCAGCACTAAGAAAAGAAAATGAATCTCCACCTCCTTGCCCCACACTGGGGACCTCCGTTAAGAAGCTTGGTGCCAGCTGGCAAAAGTGTGGAGTGGAGCTAGCCATCGACTTGGCACTCCCTGCCTGGCCCCCTCTTGCTAGGCGGGAACCCAAAGCAGTCTTTCCTTCTGCTCCCTCCTTTCGGCCAAACTCATTTTCAATTAAACAGTCAGGTACCCAAATTAGCATCCGAACCAAAATGGTTTCCTGGGAAACTCATGATAAAAATCACAGTTTTAAAACATTTTCTTTTCAATCTAGAGAGCAAAGCCATGCCTTTCACAAGGACAAAAGCCCTGAGCCAAAGAACTCCCATCTCCTGTCAAAAAGTGTCATTGACCAAAGATTCTGGAATAGATGGAAAGTGCTATTTGAGGCTCTCAAAGCATGCTTTATATATTTTCCTATATCTTACTCCCATATAATCCTTGCCCTCCATTTACTCTTGCCTGTTTTTACAGAAGTGAAACATTTCCTTGGTAGTTACTTTTCACTGCAGTCCTCCTTCCTGCAAGGAGTTGAACTCTTTCAAACACAAGCAGCTAGAGGTTGGGTCAGGAATTTTTGACATTTTCGGGTGGAGAGGACTCCGTATTATATCTCCATCTATAAAAGTATACCCCCTGGAAATTATCTGAGAAAAAACCCTATATTCCAATAATACAATAATAATAATAATGTGCATTTTGTATAATGGTTCATAGTTTACAAAATGCCTTCACACATATTTCCTCAATTTAACCTCACAAGAGCTAGAGTAGGAACAACAGGTTCAGTATTCATATGAATATTCTTAGTATTCAGTATTCATGTGAATCTCTCTAGAAGCATTCATTCAATTGGCGAAAGTACTGAGACCCTGTGTGTGTCTGGCCTTGTGGAATGCACTGGGGAGCAGAGCTATCAAAACATAGTTCTTTCTGGGAGGAGCTGAATCTTGTGGGAATGAAAACAGACAATTAAAATCTATATAAAGTCTCTTACAGAGGCATACAGCGTGCTGAAGGAGCACACAAGAGGGACCTTAGTGCAGAATCTTAATATCAGAGAATTCCTTAATCTGAAGAAATGAAAACTCCTTAATAATGGAATTTCTGCTTTCCTAACAAGCTAGTAAGGGAGCTGTTGCAGGGGGTTCTTTCCAGGGACCCCTAAGTCACATTCCACTGGCTGTGTCCTACCTGGAAGGAATAACTATAGTATTGTCTGTAATAGTATAGATTGCATATATAGCTACAGTATGAAACCAGAGTTCATGGAGTAGTCATAACATTGGTTTTGCTCTAAACTGACAGCCTGATACTTTCACAATATACCAGGATCCATATGCTCTCCAAAGGAGCATTAGACTCCCAGAGTAGACTGACTACTTCTGAATGTAGCCCCTGCCTAAAACAGTTTAAAATCCCCTTTTATTGGCAAGAATGTGGAGGTAGTATTTCCCCCCTCTCTTTTTCAAAAATTTCATTTATTTATTTGACAGAGAGAGACAGTGCATGTGCACAAGCAGGGGTCAGGGGCAGAGGGAGAGGGGGGAAGCAGCCTCCCCAGTGAGCAGGGAGCCTGAGACAGGGTTCTATCCCAGGATCCTGAGATCATGACCTGAGCAGAAGGCAGACCCTTAACCGACTGAGCCACCCAAGCACCCCTCTCTTGTTTTCTAATTACAAAAGTAATACATGTACATACTCATGCTAAACAGTTCAGTAATACACAAATATACAATTTAAAAAATGAAAGTCTCCCACAATCATCTCCCTCACCCCCACCAAATACTGTTACTGGTTTGGGGTGTATCTTTCCAGGTTTTTTTTTTTCTTAAAGATTTTTATTTATTTATTTGAGAGAGAGAGAGTACAAGTGGAGGGGAGGGACAGAGGGAGAGGAAAAAACAGGCTCTCCACTGAGCAAGGACCCTGAGATGGGGCTCGATCCCAGGACCCCAGGATCATGACCTGAGCCAAAGGCAGACACTTAACCAATTAAGTCACCCAGGTGCCCCAATATGTCCCATTTCTGCTGAAAAATATGTAAACACATATGTTTTTAAAACCCTGAAAAGAGTTTTACTCATATGATTTTCTCATTAGCACTGGGTTTTCCTTTTGTTCTCAAGTCTTTCTTGGTGCCCCTCTTATGTTCTCTCATAGCCTCTGCACACCCCTACCACATCCCTTGTCTCACTGTTTCTCGTCCTTCCTCATTATACTGAGAGTTTCTATTTATTTATTTATTTTTTTGACAGACAGAGATCACAAGTAGGCTGAGAGAGAGGAGGAAGCAGGCTCCCTGCTGAGCAGAGAGCCCCATGCGGGGCTGGATCCCAGGACCCTGGGATCATGACCTGAGCTGAAGGCAAAGGCTTTAACCCATTGAGCCACCCAGGAGCCCCTATACTGAGAGTTTCTTGATAACAAAGACCATTGCTCTATTATCTATTGTGCCCTGGGTTCAGAGCACAGCACACAGCACATGATCAGTGCTCAGTAAATATGTGTTGCTTGAATGAATATTTCCAGGAGCATTATTTCCCCTAAAACTTCAGTCAAAGAAGCAAACTTCTGAGGTGACCTGTATATAGTTACAACATAAAGTCAGGAAATTTGATGGCAGCTTTCTCCAAGTGCAGTCTTTGTTTTCATCCTTCACAAATATTAACACAGAGCTCAGCACTTTACGTTCCACCAGAAAGGATCCATTCACAGAATAAGCATTAATGAACAATGTTGATTTCATGGAAGATTGTGTAGGGTATTAGAGAAGGGTAAACTTACTTAAAAGCTTTGATCAGACTCATTTGTTCCCTGAGGTCCCTTCTTCCCCATTGTGCCTCAACCTCATAAAATTCCTCCCTCTAGTACACAGAATGGTTTGGTCCTCCCCCAGTTTCTTTCTCCAGACTTCCATGCCCACGCCTATAAAATCCCACAGCAGACACCTGCCTCTCAGAGATAGTGAAGGTGTGTTAAAAATAGCCTTTTTCCCTATTACATCGGTATCTGGAACTATTAGTACATAAATTAGGATTTCAGACAATTTTAAGCAATCTAATGTAAGCAAAGAATCTTGCTTCTTCCAGGCATCCCATTTTTTTATTTTTTATTTTTTATTTTTTTAAAAGACTTTATTCATTTATTCGACAGAGAGATCACAAGTAGAGAGGCAAGTGGAGAGAAAGGAGGAAGCCCCCTCCTGAGCAGAGATCCCGATGCAAGGCTCGATCCCAGGACCCTGAGACCATGACCTGAGCCAAAGGCAGAGGCTTTAACCCACTGAGCCACCCAGGTGTCCCCAGGCATCCCATTTTTAAAGTTACACATCTAGCTCTCCAGTCCAAGCCAGATCTGGTTATCTCTTGTTGGTGACCTCCATCTCAGGGGTCAAGTAAGATCCTTGTGCGCTTGGCCCTCAGGCTGTGCTCACTCTATCACCTTTTGATGCCTCATGGTTTTTAGCCCTTGAAGAAGGGGCCTCTTCACCCAAGGCCCTGATGTCACTACACCATCTGAGGCAGAAATGTTTTTCACTTGACAGTTGGCGTCTCCTCTCTGGCCTCTAGGAAATATTCTTCTCCCTTATTCACTCCAACACTTATAATACAAGTGCAAATTTACTGATCCATTACTGTGAGCCAGACACTGTGCTAAGGACTTTATATACATCACCCTGTTTATTTAAGTTTTTTAAAGGTATCCATCCATAAATTACTTTTATTTCTCATTAAATGAACACAGAGTCATTAGCATATTAATAACAGATGGGTTTATTATTACATATCCATCAGTGTGGCTTTCAATGCCACTTGAAACATGCATGCCATCCTAGAGATGACTCAGTTCCCCAGTGCTTCTTTTTGATACACATTACTACAAAGCCATTATAAATTACTGAGGAGGTATTTGGTTAAAAAAATAAACAATAAATCATACCGCCCATATGAATCAACTCATGCTATTGCACAAGAGTTTAGCAGTATTTATCTGGTAATTCCTGTGTTAGCTGGAAAATATCACAGATGTGTTGCCATGATTTTCTTTAATGTTGATGTAACCTTCATATTTTGCAGAATTTTATAAAGTCATTCATTATTGTAGCAGGTGGCTTAATGCAAAGATTGTACTCAATTTATGAAAGTCCAACAAACCTCAAATATTTTAAATTAAACCAGTTATCAATGAAAAGCCCACTGACACATAATTTTTAAAAAATATGTTCTTTTGGTGGCATCTGGGTGGCTCAGTCAGTTGAATGTCTCAGGGTGGTGAGATCAAGTCCCAAGTCAGGCTCCATGCTCAGCAGGAAGTCTGCTTGAGATTCATTCTCATTCATTCTCTCTCTCTCTCAAATAAATAAGTTAAAAAAATATATATATGTTCTTTCCAAGTTTATCTGTGTGCTTTGATCCCACCCTCTCTGAATATAGATCCAAGATTACCTCGTTGCATCTGTGGCAATCTGAACATTCCCTTCTTCCTTTCTAGCTAGAACATTCCCTTCTAGCTCATCTTGGGCTAGAGGCCGTGACTTTACCTTTGCCCTATAGGCCAACTAGGCCCTGGTCAACTATCTTGCTCTTAACCCAAACTATGTGGCTTCCATACTAGCCATGGGCACATTTGGCTCTGGATCCCTCTTTTCCTTTTTTTTTTTTTCCATACTGTGTCCTTGGCTGATTTGTTGTTATGTTTTTTCTTCCTTTTCAGTATTCCTACTAAATCTCTACTGAGAAAAGTAAGATACCATACTCCATCTGCCTCCAACCCAACCCCAAGAAACTTCCTAATTTTTACTTATTATGCCATCTTTGAAAGGTCCTAACAATTCCTAAAGATCCCTCAGTATATATTATTATTATGTTCTTAAAGAACATAATTTTTTATCAAATGTTCACTAATTAGAAAAGATCTCTATGTTGTATTATTAGATGAAAAAGCCAAAGTGCTGAGAAGTGGATATGATATGTTACAATGTCAAAAGGATAGAAAAACTAACTCGTTTTGGTAGCTTTGAGGTGAAATGAAGATTTTGACTAGGCAGGTGAGAAATAGGGGCAGGAGATTTTACTATATATTGTTATTTTTGATGTTTGGACTGTAGTACTTTATTACCAATTTTAAAAACAGATGAGTGATTTTTTAAAAAAAGAAATACGAGTCACCTTCCTGATGGGCAGGAGAGGGTGTTTTGCAACAATAGTTGGTAAACAATCATTAAAAATAATAAAGGAATAAAATAGTTTTGAGAAAGAACAGAAAGACAAAGAACCCATTCCAGAGGAATGTTCAGGTCAATGAGTATTTCACATAAATCTGGTAACGCCAAACACCCAGCATTACGGGCAGTTTGGGCAATGGTCTGAAAGCAATCAGTTGCAGCGGAAAGTACTGATAGAGCTTTATGTGTCCTGTTTCTCACACTACACATACCTAGGGGTCAGGGGCTTTCTCTCTCACACTAGAACTCAAATAGAACTCAATACAACTAAATTCAATAGTTTAGTAGTAATAGGAAAAGATTGCCGCACAGAGTCCCTTTAAGAGGAGCAAGAAGCCATTTCAGTGTGATTTGTTGAGTCCTAAAAAGACAACAGAACCTTTTGGGGGCACAGTTTAGCTGACATCAACTTCAATCTCTACTTAATAGCATAAAATAGAGGGCAGTTAAGTAAGCATCCGTGCCCTCATTCACATTCCTAACCCAAGTCTTAGAGAATGGATAACCTGCCTTAGCCTACTCCCACATAGTTCATAATACAAGTGACTTGAGGAAGCTAGGATCAGTTCACAGGGTATCTGAGAACTTAGCTGACCTTAATTTGTTGCTTTCCAAATATTCCTGAGCACGTCCTAAGGTAGAATAAACCCCCAAGACCATCCCTAGAAGTGACTGGCTTTTTCAGTTTTCTTTGGCTTTGAGATGACCAAGTTTTGACACCTCTGACCCCTCACCACAAGATGGAAAAGGATTGGACATGACATTAGGCCTTCTCTATATTCAGATCTATCTCCCTAGCATCCTGGAAGCAGGATAAATGACAGCTTGGTTTCTGTCATATCACACTTGTAGCAGATATGATTTTATCCAGAAAGTATTTTAAGATTTAAGGGAATGAGGGAGGCAGGATGGGACAAAAGGAAAGGCTGAATTTAATTCAGTCACAACAGAGACTTCAGTTGATCCCTTGGAGAGCTCTGAACCTAGAGTGGCTCTTCGGAGCTTTCCAGAATTGAGATAAAGGAGCAGCTCTTATATTCCTGCATAGACCCATCTCTGGATTTGGGCTACCCAGGAAGGGGGTGCAGCCTATGTGAGACAACTCCCTTGGGCTAAAGGCAATTCCCGGGGAGGGACTCCATTATGGATCTTCAGCAGAAAACACTCTTGGTAGCTGGTACTCTGATTTACAAAGGGTATCTGGGCATCACCACAATAGCATCTACTACATAATCAAAACACCTAAATGAATACCAACAAATGCATCATAGCTCTGAAAGTAGCATACAGTTAGCCCAGAGAATATAGTAGTATGAAATTTGATGGAGCTGTGCTCTGGCTGAACATGTTAGGAAAGTTCTTGAAGCCATGATTGTCTATGTATGATTTCCTTCTGACTCTGAAATTGCCAGTTCAGTAAGCGAAAGGAGGTGATTTAAAGCCATATCTATTCTCGAACTCTCAGAGGCAGGACCTCTCAGGGCTAATTCAAAAAAGAGAATGCTTGCTACAGAGTCTTCCACATTTTTTCCCCATTTCTGTGTATTCCACAAGGAGGTGGCCACTACCTGCAGCTGATAATTACAGGCTTTATGCATGCATACTATGAAAGGAACTTGTGTGTGGTGCCTGGGCTGATAGGGAAGTGTGCCGCATGGGTTTGACCCTGTGAAGGGGGAAATATCCTTTTGTTGTGGGCCCTAGGGTTTTCAAGGCCACTATCCATGGCAAATGTTCACCATGCTGAAAGGCTAAGGGCCAAGCATACAACCTTTTAAGAGCTCGTCAGCACAAAGTCCATTCACTGAAAGCCTTGGCTCTCCCATGCAGGAAGCAGGTAATCAGAACCATATTGTGTTCCCCTCTTTGTAATAAGGTAAAAGTTCTACAGCCTACACCACTGAAAATATTGAATATCGCACGTTTAATTTTCAATAGTGATGATCATGGTGATGCTGATAGAGAAAATGCTGCCATAGACTTTGCAGATAAAAATGGATGTTTTGAACTTTGGTAAAACATTTTCTCTTCTGGAATGGAGCAAGGCAGCCATTTTGACAATACCCAAGAAAATGACATGGTAGTTCTGGACAGGAATATTATAAAAGCTCAATCAAAATTAAATAAGAAGAACTGAAACAAAGAATTGGCCCCAACCTGGGTACGTATGCTCTCCCCTCTCATTCTACTCCCAATTCACATCCACTGATAGCTGCCAAACAGATGTTTATTTGATTATTATGGATATTGAAAAATGTTCTATCATTGTATTATTCTTATTAGAATTTTTATTCAATATTAATAGTCAATTAGATAATTTATAATAAGATGTTCATAAGCTAAATTAGGTCACAAAGTGATGACAGGAAAAGTGGAGTGTCTTCCATTGTGACAATAATAATTTTGTTCTTTCTGATTTCTGAAATGATTACTTGAGAATATGCTAAAAAAATCACACATTATTTGTTCAGTCATATGAATATTTTGGAGTTAGAGACAAAACTGTGATATTTTAGAATTAGAGGTTACTTTTGAAGTTACTGGGTACAAATCCAACTTTTATAAATGAAGGAGTCCCAGAGAACTGGAATTGCCCATGGTATTACATTTAGGACAAGGATCCAGGTCTCCTGATTTTCTGGCAGTCTTCTTTCCACTAGAAGAAACACAGGCTCTGATTATTAATATTGTCCATATATTTTGGTGGCACATTTTTTTTGACTAAAAGAAAAGGAAAGTCTAGATACCTTTTGACTAGAACATACCCAGGATTATTTCTTATGTCCCAGAAAAAAACAAATTTCTTATGTCTCAGAGAAAACCAGACTCCAACTTAATTTGAGTCTTAGGCACAGCCGATTACCTAAGCTGGACTCTGATGAAGCTGGTCAATGTGTGACTGCACAGGCTGGGAGTTTCAGCAGTGCTGGCTTTCACATCATTGTGCCCAGAATCCTTACAGACCTTAGAAAGTGGTTATGACAGCAGCACCTAATGAGACTTCTTTTTTTTTTTTTTTTTTAAGATTGTATTTACTTATTTGAGAGAGAGAACATGTGAGAGTGAGAACACCAGCAGGAGGAGCAGCAGAGGGAGAGGGAAAAGCAGACTCTCTGCTGAGCAGGGAGCCTGATGCGGGGCTTGATTCTAGGACCCTGGGATCATGACCTATGCTGAAGGCAGATGCTTAACCCACTGAGCCACCCAGGCGTCCCAAGACTTCTGAAACTCTTAAACGATACCAACATGCTTATAGATCCCAATGTTCCCCTCCCCCTCCCTTTTTTTTCCAGATTCCCACATAATAGCACACATTCACAAATGGTGTGGATACATTTTTCTACTAAGAAGAGTTGAATTGTGTTCTGCTAAGGTTAACCCTATAGGTCTGGCTCTACACTCTGCTCTACACCCCCCCTAGAAGAGTGGGGGGGTGGTGAGAGGTCAGAATGCAAGTCACTTGTGTAAAAAATCTCCCATGTTTACCATAAGTAGCCATGCAAATGGTAGAGAGAGTTTTAAAATAAAGCACCAAACTTTCTTACTTTTATTTAACAGGGTTTTTTCTATGACTACTATTTCCTAGAGATGTAAATCTATTTTCCACTTCTCTGTATGTCTTGAAAAGTCCAGTCTGGGAGGTGGAGGTATACATGAAGATAAGGCATGTGCTCTAGAATGATACACAGCCCATCCTACTTTGCAGTGCAGGATGTTGGTACAGGCTGATTTGTAAGCATTGTGTTTATTTCTTCAAAATGAGGGTGTTGCAGATTTATGTTGCTGGGGACAGATGACAGGATCTACCAGCTGAAACCTAGCAGAGTACCAGTTGAGTTCATGTTAAGCCTAAAAATACTGCCTTAATGTGCATCTATCTTCTGGAAGGCTGTAGTTCCTATAAATATCCTTCTTTTTCCCTTCCTTTCTCATTTATTCCATGGTTTCCATCATGGGAAAGAGGAGTCCCTGAGAGCCTTATGACTTAGAAGTGTGAACCACAGCCAGACATCTCGTGGAAAGGTTCTATGGAATTGAGATCTTTTTAGTTAACTTATTTAACTAAGGCTGTCATAACAAAGTATCATTTGCTGGACGGCTTAAATAACCAAGTTATTGTCTTACAGTTCTTAGGCTAGAAATCCAATATTAAGGTGTCAGCAGGATTGGTTCCTTCTGAGGGCTATGAAGGAGAAACCTTTCCATGCCTTAGTTTCTGTTGGATTTCTGGCCACCTTTGGTTTTCCTTGACTTGGAGGTGCATCACCCCAACTTCTGCCTTCCTCTTCACAAGGACTTCTTCCTGTTCATGCATCTGTCTGATATGCAAAGACCCTATTTCCAAATAAGGTCACATTCACAGGTACTGGGGGTTGGGACTTTAACATCTTTTAGGAGGAACATTATTCAATCCATAACAGAGCTTCTAATTTGGGCCCAAGGAAGACACTGGGAGTCCCTGGACCAGGCAGATATAGCCCTAATTACCCTGTTTTCCTACCTCATGAGATGTTGCCTCATTCTCCATTCCTCCCGATTCTCAATTCAGGAATTTTCTGAAGGAGAGTCCTTCTTGGCCTATGGTGGTATGGAGCTTCTTTCTGTCTAGTGACACTTTGGACCTGCTATTCTGATTCTAGGCCTGAATTCCTATGCTTCTGATACCCAGCATCTGGCTAGGCTTCTGATCCCTCATGGTATTGTCTGTGTTTCTGATCCTTTTCATCTAAACTATGGATGGGGCAATATAATACAAGAGTTAGGAACCATGGGCTCTGAAGCCAGACTCTCAGCTCTGAAACTTCCTAGATGTGTGACCTGGACAAGTTGCTTAAACTTGGTTTCCTGTTTCTTCATCCGTAAATCCACCTTCTCAAAGAATTGTTAAGATAATAAAATGAAACAATTCATATGAAGCAGTTAGAACTATGCCTGGCACATAGTAAACACTAGTTAGCTGACATTATTATTTATTGCTGGCCCAGCACTGGTTCTTGGAGAGGCAGGCAGGACAAGGGTGATGGGTGAAGTGGCAGGGTGAGGAGAGGCCCCAAGGATGAGCAAGGAAGGAAGCAGTTCTCTGTAGGGCAAGCATCAACGGTGGGGAATGAGAAGAAGCCCAAACTCAGAAATGAAGGAGTAAATGAGAAGGCAGCAAAAGTTCAGGAACCATGTGAGCAGCAGACCCTTAGAGTGAGACAAAGAATCTGGGGAAACAGTTCAGGGGCTTCTTGTCTACTCTCTCTCTGGAAGAATGATCGCAGAGTGTGGGCAAGCTTGAGCCTCAACAAACACACATGGAGGTAGGCCAGTAGTACAAGGGTGTGTGGGTGTGTGTGTGCGTGCGTGCGTGCGCGTGCATGTGTGTGCACACCTAGAAGTCACAGAGTGTTTTTTGCTCCATTGCCCTTTTACCTAAAGTACTATTCTATGTTAGATACTTAGTTTAAGAAGACTCTGGGGACCATCCTCATCATCATCCTTCAAGCCTTCCCTCCGTTTTCTCAATCTCAAACCCATGCCTTTCATCTAGAACAGCTGCCACCCTGGGCTACTGCTGCCAGAAGAAATGCTCTCCGCTTGCAAAATTCTGTTTGGTTGTCACTGTTTGGCTGTTACCCCACTGCAAAAGAACAACTCAACAAATGAGTTTAAACTATTCACTTTTCAAATATTAGGTTAAGGCTATCTGACGTTTGATCAAGATATGGTGGATAAGAAATCACGGCCCCTCCTAAAAATTTAGGTTATGATTCAAGTGCTCTTTTAAGAAGCATTTCAGAATGTTGACTGTATGCATTATCCCAGTGCCCAGCAACCGTGGCATAGCTACATTCATCAGTCTTTTGTGATGAGAGATGTATATAAGTGAAGCACTTGGTCATTCAAAAAAGCATCAACCTTCTCCTGACCCTGCTGTTCCCTTAAGGTACCACCCTATCTCTCACTTTCCCTCTACTCCCCAAATTGTCCAGAAGCAAGTCTGTACTTGTTTTCATTGCCTCACCACTTGCAGTCACATTGGGTTACATAATCCTTACTCTTTGCTTCCTTACCGTGCAGCTAAAATTGTTCTTTGGGAGTTGCTATTGCTCATTGCATCACCAAATCCAAGGCTGCACAGCAGTCTTTAACATTCCTGACTTCTCTGTAGTGATGGAAACATTAAAAAGCCTCTCCTCCCAAGGCTTCCAGGACCTTGAAGGTCTCTAGGCTTCCTGTCTCCCTGACGGGAACTCCTCTTGATCCTTCTTTAGCTGTTTTTCCTTCTTCCCCCCAAATGCAGACATCCCCAAAGTGTGTGTCCTCTTGCCCTTCTCCTCCCTCCTTATACCCTCTCCCTGTCTAGCTAATTGGATAAGACGGTGTGTTGTGGGAAACACAGACTGTCCCAGGCTAGTTATGTTTAGCTATTTTTAGCTATTCTACTTTGTGGAATCTCCTACTAGAAAATGAGAGCCCAAGCACCCAAGCAGGAGGAACCAACATAGCAATGCCATGCTCTGGCATTAAAAATAAATTTTTAAGATTTATTTTTATTTATTTGAGAGAGAGAGAGAAAGCAGGGTGGGGCAGAGGGAAAGAGAGTCTTAAGCAGACTTGGTGCTGAGTGTGGAGCCCAAAACAGGGCTCAATCCCATAACCCTGAGATCACGACCCGAGGCAAAACCAAAAGTCGACCACTTAACTGACTGCATTGCCCAGGTACGCCTCTCCACAGGATTTGGATATCCTTTTGTACTTCCTCATCAAGTCCTTATCACCCTGGATATGGTGTACTGTATATTAGCTAGTCTATCTAGACTATAAGATCTGGAGAGTAAAGACCATATATCTCTTTTTTTGCCATTTAATTTTCAACACCAAGACCAGGGCTTGTCCCATAGAAGAGGCTAAAGAAATATTAGTTAAAAGAATTAATGAACCAGGTTTTTAAATTTGGAAAGCAAGTAAGTGGAAAGTATCAGAAAGGAATCACATGTCAACCAAGATGAAATTTGTACCAAGTGCCTACCATACAGTGATGTGTCTCTGTTAGAGGTGGGCTACAGATTGCATCATGACAAGCTAAGAGAAATAATCAGTTATAAAATTTATAGTGCCTACTGAATTTATTTTTTTAAAGATTTTATTTATTTATTTGACAGACAGAGATCACAAGTAGGCAGAGAGGCAGGCAGAGAGAGAGAGAGAGAGGAGGAAGCAGGCTCCCCACCAAGCAGAGAGCCTGATGCGGGACTCTATCCCAGGATCCTGAGATCATGACCTGAGCTGAAGGCAGAGGCTTAACCCACTGAGCCATCCAGGTGCCCCGTGCCTATTGAATTTAAAAAAGAAAAGTTGCTTAGGTAAAACACAGCTTATTCCTGTGTTGACTTAAAGAAATGTCTCTGTGGATTCTCACAAAGAATTCCTGTCTGGGTTTATCGACAGTGTGTTCCAGGGTATCTCTATATTAGATATAGTAGTGAATGCTGTAGGGCTATTGTTTACAATATCCTTTAATATAGCTTAACCACATACCTTAAATTTAAAGTAATTCTATGAAAGGGAAACCAGAGTAATGTAACTAAGTGCCCAGCATTCTGATGACCTGGCTTGATCCAAGGATAAAATTTAGAATATCTAAAACAAGATGCATTCTGAGGAACATGATTGCTTCCTATTATATGATCTAAAACAAATATTTCTGTGGGCAAGTATATTGGGGAACTGCTGCATATTCATATCAGATTTGTCTTTTAGGATATTTGCATGCACGTTGATATATATTAAATGCTCTAAGAATCCTTCAGTGAAGAAACTTCATCTAACCCAGAGTTTACCAAAATAATTCAATCCTCTTATAATATAGTATCTGTTTACATTTCGGGGAAATTTTAAGCTAGCACTTTAGGAAACAGTCATCTAGGGAAATTATGGACTGCGTATCTTCAGGCAACCCTATGTGCATATTGTTTCTAAGAACCAAGTTCTTGATAAGATTCTGTCCATAGAGTGTTCCATTCTGTTCCCTCTGGCAAGAACGGGGGAGTGCAGCTACTCTATGCTGTCAGTTACAAATGGACTTTTTACTGTGACAGTCAATTGAATAACAGGTCATCTAAGGAAAGTAAAAGCTCCTAATCAGTCTTGTGCCCACACCTTCTCCAAGGAGGACCCAAAGACAGGCCAAATATTGTCCTAGGAAACAGTCATGACTCCAGTCTAATTAAACCCTGTGATACAATCTGAATCGATTCTGTGGAAATCAATCTGGAAATCTAAGTTAGTTGGAACTGCAGTAATGGATTTCTTCTCCAGAATTTCTAAGTGCTTCTAGAAGAGGTGAGAAACACATCGCTATTGTTATTGAAAATAACATCAATCGATGATCTTAACCAATGACTTTATCCTTTATAGGTTAATGTGCCAATAATTCAGACCGCTTGATTTTTTCCTGGTGGAACCTAAGATTTAAATCATTAGATCATTAAAAAAAAATGATACAATGCACCCACTTCTATCTGAGCAGCCATCCTTCAGACTAACAATAGTGGGGAAATATAATCTCCATGGCAAGAGGAAGGAGAAGTGAAGTTCGTGTCCTGGTGCATACCCAATGTTTAACTAAGTGGAGACTTCTCTCTGTGGTTATGTCAGAAGACCATCAGCTAAATGAGGGACCAGAGACACTGACAATGCAAATGAAAGCAAAATGAAAGGGAGCCCTAAGAAGGAAGAGCAACGGCTCACTTCTGTTTTGTTTGTTTCCTTCTGTTCCTAATCTCCTTGAAATTTCTAAAGTGTTTCCTGCCCTAACTTACTAGGTTTTGTAGAATCAAGAAAGATAAAGCATCATTTAAACATATCAGATAAGTGAGCTAAAATCAATTTTACATTTCATTCTGGAGTTCATTATACTTTTGGCAGCACATTTATCTTCCTAATTATGTTTTACTTAGGTTGAAATTAATTTTAATTGGTATTTCCTGTGAACACACTGAATAAGAAGCAGAAAAATCTGCCTGAAATTAAAAATTGACCTTGAACAATCCAAAATTCACACTTCTCAGGAATGACCTCATCTGTGCCCATGACTTCACTTACCCCTGATGCTCTGAGGACTTCCAAGTCAATATTTCTCCTCCAGCCTCTTTCCTGAGCTACACAGTACATCTCGGCTGAGTCTATATGTGACATGTGCAGGGTGAGAGTTCATCTCTCCTACCATGTTTCACTTCTGCCCTCCTCCCCACAATCCCAACCTCAATTGTTGGAACCACCTCCCACCCAACTGCTCAACCTCAAATCTGGAAGCCGCTCTAGACTTCTTATTCTCACCACCAACTTTCCTGCAACTAAAATCTAAATTCTTTGGCATGGCTTTGAAGGGCTTTCCAAGTCTAGTCTCGTGTTTCCCGGTAGAGGCCTGTTGACAGCTGGGGCACAGTTTTCTCCTCCGTGCAGAATTGCCCTTCTTCTTCCTAGTCCCACCCACTAAAAGCCAGTAGCAATCCTTGGTCACCTGACAACCAAAAACCAAAAAGACCCTTCACTTTTCCTAATGCTCCTGGTGGAGTGATACCACCTTTTAGTGGAGAATCACAAGTCCAGCCTTCCCTTCCTTTCCAGCCCCATTTCCCACTATGCACCTCCACAGACTGGGCATTCCAACCATACAGAATGATTTGCTTGCCCTGGGCGTGCTGTGCTCTCCCAAGCCAGACCTCTGCCTTTGCATAGAGAGCCTCCCAAACCCCAGGGTGAAGGATCTTGCTTTTTTGCACTGCGCTGACCCACAGAGGAAAGAGCAGGCTGAAGGGCAAAGCTATTTCCCAGCTCTGCTTCCACTGCTCACCATCCCGGTAGCCTCGGGTAAGTGTTTCTGGATCACTTGTTCTCCTTGTAATATGTTTGAGTATCTGCCCTGCCTGTGGTCCTACTGAATGATTCACAAACTGTATGACATTATGCAAGCCATTTGATCTCTATGAACCTAGTTCCCCAATTTTAAAATAGGATCATTAAAACCCATTACACAAACTACTCTGAAGAGGACGTAGTAGTCAGAATAGATAATGTATGGAGTAAGTGGTTTGTAAACTGATTTTTGCCATATACATGTATAAAGTTATTATTGTTATTTCCTTTTCCAAGACTTGAAAGTATCACAGATGACTTTTTAAAAATTAATTTATTTATTTTAGAAAGAGAGTGCATATATGTGAGGGGAGGAAGGACAGAGGGAGAGGGAGGATCCCAAGCAAGCTCCATGCCCAGTGCAGAGCCCGACACAGGGCTCCATCACGCAACCCTGAGATCATGACCTGTGCTGAAACCAAGAGCCCCCCGTTCCACCAACTGCCCCACCCAGACACCCCTCACAGAGACATTTTTATTGGTATTTATAGTTATACACATAGACATATCATATTCATTAGTATTATTCTAAAACTTGACTCAATTCAACTGATACAGTATTACTTAAATCATAAACCTACTTTCACACTATTTTGTAACTGAAGATTATCATTTAAATTCAACAGTTTTAGTCACTAAGGGATGCTATACTTTTAAAAACCATTTATCACTTGCTTTTTATCACAACACTGTGAAATCTTTCTGCAGGCTATAAATCAATGCTTTCCCTACATACTACCTGCTATTTTAGTTTGGCTATAAATAATAGCTTTAAAACCTTTACATAGCTGTGGAACATTTTTTCCTGAGGTGGTTTATTATATGATTTTCATTAGTAACCATTTTTTTTTTAAATCCTTTTGGACACCTAGAACTCTTGAGAGTCCCTGAAACCTGGGCATCATTCTTAATCTTTTTCTTCTGAACTATCCAATCAATTGTTGACTTGTTTTGTCTATTCCAAAAATATTGCTAGAATTAGTCCTTGCCGTTATCCTCATCCAGACCAGCGGTCTCTCTTACCTGAATGCTTACAGCAGCTCCTTGACTGGTCTCCCTACACTCCGCTTCCCAGGCGGCTGCTGTGGATACTGCAGTGAGTAACACAGGCGAGGTATAATATTCCAATGCTGTGGAGTTTTTAAACTAGTGGGATAAAGTCCCCCCAAAATCCTCAAGATAACCCCAATTTGCAAATTGTGATGAGTGCTTTATAGAGAAGTAAGCAAAAACCTAAACTAGAGAATAGAGCAGGAGGAGCTTTGTAAGTATAAGAGGCTGTCAGGAAGGATCCATCTGAGGAGATGACCACCAACCTAAGATTGCAGGGATAAGAATGAGTCACACTCGGGCCTCTACCCACGTCTCCTGTTCCCACTGTTCTTCTCATTCTGCACTGACCTTTTGTAGTTCCTTGAATACATCATGCTTTTTTGTGTCCAAGACATCCCTCTCTATCCTGCTAACTAGAATATCCTTCCCCTTCCCATCACGCAGTCAGTCCTTCCTCACCTTTGAAGCCTCAGCTTGAACATCAGTTCCTCTGATAAAGCCTCTCGAAGCCTGTGTCTGAGAACTTCTCCATCATTCACAGTGCCCCTTTGCTGCTGTGTGCCTAATTCCAGTCAGTGCTCTCACTTCAGACCTCTGGGAAGGCAGGTCAGGGTGCCTTTGATGACTACTGTTGGTGGGGTCAACATATCCATCAACTATTTTTTGGCTGAGGGTATCAAACTGTCCTCCAATAGACTCATCTTTTAAAACTCTTTTTACATGCATGGATAGAGTACTCTGTACCTTGCCATTACAATATTCATAATGATGGCTCTGTCTAGGTTCTTATTCAAAGTGGTTATGGACGTATGAGAACACCATCTTCCCTAACTAAACTCCCAAGACAGAGTAATAGTAGGGCTAGCATGTTTTAACATTACCGAGGTCTATTTGGAGTTTGCAAGCAGTGTAAGGAAGAGAAATGAATCCAGCTTCCTAAGATCCCATTCCCAAGCTAAGCACAGAAAAAAAAAAAATGATGACGCTCGCCTTTGATAGCAGCTTTTTACAGACAGAATCCAAAGGTGAGGAAATACATCTAAGGTGCTTAATACCCTGCTACAGTGAAATGCTTTCTACCATCTTCCTTCCACTAAAATTTGTATGTAACCAGGCCCCTCCTAAAGCAACCAGTTTGCAGCAACATGACAACATATTTGTATACCCACATCTGTTTTTTTTTTTTTTAACTCATATGACTGTAGATTTCTTGAGACCAAACCTTAAAATAATAATAAATGTTTATGGTTCTGGGCAGAAATGCCATGGATTAATCAAATGCAAATTAGCGATTTATTTGTCCACAAGTACCTCATGCCTGACACTTTGCTATTTAGCCTATGCAGAAAAGACCAAAGAAGAGTGTAATATACTAGCTGCCTTAGGTTACTCACATGATCTGAGAAGCCTGCTTCTCTTCACTGAGGTGGGAAACCACTTCGATATTAAAGTCCAGAGGGGCTTGTAAGAGATAGTCCTACTGAAATATACTTAAAGCTTCTGGAAAAGTCATCAACCTTAGGAGTCCTGTTTATTTCATGTACACCCTACTTGTTACAAGAAAGAAATTGAGGTGATATATGTATGTAATGCAATCAGATCAAAAGTGAAAGAGAGAAGTAGAGGGAAAGGGGTAACAAAGGGTGGAAAAGTAAGCTGAAGCTGGGAGTGAGAGGTTACATTGTTTCCAAAGTGTTTCTGTGCAGTTTGCAAAGGCAATTTTTATGTGTGTTAGGGAGACTTGTTACTATCTCCATACTATGTATACAGTCATTTAAAAAGAAAACAAAACTTTTTCTAGAACTTCTACATATTTTTCCCTAATCTTGTTTATCAGCTCCTAAAAGTGAACCCTAGCTGATTCTACTAGCATTTGGTCCACTGAAGGTTAATATCCTTTTAAATTCTCCTATATTTAATAAATATAATCAGTAAATTTCAAATTGATACTGTCCTCAATGACCTGAATGACATTCCCTTGGAAGAGTGAAAGTAATGTGGTACTGTCAGAGTTTGATTCTCCCAACAAAACTCTCCAGCTCACAACTCCTGACAAGTGGGCATTGGCCTTCTACAGAAGAACTGTCTCTGTGCTGCCCACAGTGTAGCTTCACTGGCTGCATTTCTCAGCCAGCGCTGGCTCAAAATTGTGGCCAGGTTTAAAACACCATAATGGTAATATCCTAGGAAGTCACTAGGTAAAAGCATTTTTTTCCTTAATTCACAGGACCTTTGTTCTCTCAGCCTAAGCCATCCAGTGTACTAGAGCTTTAAATTAAGTGTTTGTTCTGATTTTTTTGTCACTGCATCTTCCAGATATGCTTGTTGTTGTTTTCTCTTACAAAGAGACTTGTTTGAAAGGGCACATTGGCGCATTCTCACCAGTTACCCCAAAAACGCAAACGTATCTGAGATGAGAAGGGGTCATTACGCAGATCTATCTCTCCAGTGCTGGAACCGTGGTCAGGAGGGTCATGTGGGGTAAAGACCAGCACCCAGTCTGTGTGTGACATGGGAAGGTGGAGTCCTCATGGCCATGGAACTAGGAAGCAGTATCTCAGAAACCATGGAAAACTGCATGCGGATATTAACAGTGTGTTTGAGAATGGTGTCTGATGTGAATAGTATTACATAGAAATATGAAGAGAGAACAAGGGGAAGTCATGAAGGTAGTTACTCTTCAGTATTGGGAAGGTGAAAAGAAAGATGTTGCTCTCTCTTACGTCCCCTTCCCTACCAACATTAAGAGCCGTGAGGCAGCAATCAGGTCTCAGGGGAACCATCTTGAATTGTACAGTTTGGTTCAGTGAGCTAAGGGGGCCTTACAGGGCTCCGTGGACTTCATTTGGAGGCGTTCAACACACAGCCTCTGGAAGCCTTGTCTGAGTGGCTCAGAAGACAGGCACTTTCCCCACGTCCTGCTCTGTATCCTTACTTTTTTACACCAACAGTGGTCAGCCTACACTTTTTAAAAAAGAAGAATGAAAAGGGAGCATTAGAGAAAGGATAACAAGGTTGAGAAGTGTTCACATCAAAGATTTTTGCAACTTACTGAAAGATGTTGATGCTTTCCTTAAAAATTCACAGCCTCCCAATTTACCTGATTGAATTTGAAGTTCAGAAAAGTGGACCTTGTTTGTTAAAAGAGTTTTTTTTTAAGTCAAGTCACAAAAATAGAACACATTCCTCCTATCTTTTTAGCATATGATGAGTGGAGTGCATCTAGTAGGGTATTTGAATATTGGTTTGAGATGATTTCACAGAATAATTTGGTATTAAAATCAAGCCTGAGATGTAGAAGGCATGAGAGACAAAAGGTGTATATTATTCTCCCCTCTGGCCCCGAAAAGTGTCCTGGTGGTTATTCACTCCTCCCTCTCCCTTCTGTAAAATGGGGGAATCGCATACCCACTTCCAAAGTACCATGCAGGTTTATTGCATCTGGAATACTCGTAAACAGCAGCCTGAGCAAGTTCTTTGGGGAAAAGTAGTCTTATCATTCCTAAGACCCCAGAGTCCTGCAGGCATAGCGTGAAGTGTTGGGGTAGGAAGCAATATACCTCTCTCTTCCGAGAAGGCAATAGAGAGAATTTAAAACTGCGGCTGGGGTAAGCAGGATTCTCAGGGCAACCGTAGTAGGTTTTCAGCTGGGACTTATCAAGAAATCTGATCCTGTAAACAGCTGCTATGAAACTCATGCTGAATGAGAGAAGTCTGAGTACTGTCAAATTCAGGAGTGCAACAAGTCAAATGAGCTGAGACCCCAAATCAAGTAAAGCTCGCTTTGTTCGTATGCCCCTAGGGGGGAAAAATCCAATCTCCTTTCTTTCTCTTTCCAAATGTGGGAAGTAGATTCGGTTAAGTAACAGGAAGAGGCTGCAAGGAAGTCAGGGAGGGGAAGAGTGGATAGAACCTCCCTGAAGTGAGACCCAGGGAGGGGACGAGCCAGAGCCGCGCTGTGGGAGGCCCTCCCACCGCTGCTACTGACATGGGCATCAGAACCGGGTGCCTTCTCGTTCTCCACTTCATCTCAGAGAGGGCCAAGGCTACTTTCCTACAGCTCTGAGAGCATCCAGAAGCTGACGGAAAGCATCCAAGAGCTCAGCCTACTCAGGGCTTGTGGGCCACTTCCCACACAAGAACATTAGGTGTTCTGGCTTCTTTTCATCAAACTTCAGAGGGACTTAGAGGGATCTGGAAGTAACAAAACAAAATGCTTGCTCTGTGGGAGAGACAATCCAGTTAGCGATGTGGAAGAGAGGACAGACCACCATCTAGGGCCTTGTCAAATTAATGCCAACAGTGCAGGCAGGCTTGTGCATACATGCAAATGTGAAATGAAGTTAATCCTAGGGACATTTCCTCAAGGGTAGGAGTTGTGAGCCATGCTTTAGAGGAGGACTCAGATGGGGGTGGGGGACTTCTTGGGGCCAAAATGGACATTGCCAAGGTCAGACTGGGAAGAGATGGGGGTGGGGGTGGGGGTTCATCCTCTCATGTCACAGAAGAGCTATTTCTGGGGTGGCATAAAAACGGACTCTAGAAATCCACTCCATGGATACCCTGCCGGCCACAGCCACCCAAGTTCAAGGCAGAAATGGAAAGGGTGTCAAGGCCCAGGCAAGGGGGTATTGGCCCTTGCCTGGAGAGTACTGCCCAACATTAAGCATGAATAAGAGTTCTTCAGCTCTTCTTGTCCGGGTGAGGAACAGAGGAGGTCTGCATTGAGCAGCAATAAACACACGGCAGGCCCTGAGGGCTTAGAAGTCTGGCCTGGCTAGATGCGTTGAGATCTGACTTGATTGACCCCAGGAAGCCCCTGGAAGTTCTTGAGAGAGAAGTGACATCATGCAAAGGGGTTTCAAGAAACCTATTCTGATAACTGTGCCCCAAGATTTGAGGAGGAAAGACTATGTGTTTATGGGAGGGCACCCGTTTAGGACTTGTATCTGTAGCCCAGAAGCTTTGTTGTCTGACCCGAAAATGAGTCTGCTGATTTGGGACTAAACTACAGGATTCAGCCTCATGGTCTGTTACAGTAGGCATCATCTTGTCAAGTTAGAAAAAAAAAAATTGATGCAGTCTGTTGATCGCTTGCCTCAAAATACAGTTCATGATTGGGCCGCCTGGGTGGTTTAGTCAGTTAAGCGTCTTCCTTCAGCTCAGATCATGATCCCAGGGCCTTGGGATGGAGTCCTGCATCAGGCTCCCTGCTCAGTGGGGAGTCTGCTTCTTCCTCTCCCTCCCCTCAAATGTCCCCACCACCCCACTCATGCTCTCTCTCTCTCTCAAACAAATAAAAGCTTTAAAAAATAGTTCATGATTAAAAAAAAAAAAGACAAAACACTGTGTCTTCTCAGTGTCCTCCATTATGTCGAATAAAATGTTTTTATAGGGCCTGAGGTTTGCTAAAGATGACTGCTGGTAGTCTGTGACCTTGCTAAAGCAGGACCTTTATCCAGAGGGGATAAGCCACCTCACAAGAGAAATCAGTTGCATTAATTAAGAAAGCGTTCTACCTATGCTGGAGTTAGCCGTGTTTTGGCCAAAAATAACATTATTTTAGGAACAAACCCTAAGCAGTGAATTTACAGACCCAAGGAAGGGAGGACCGTTTTCTGTATATGCATCGATCTGACACCTGGTCGCTACCACTCAGCAGGGCCCCAAACCATGCGGATCATGATGATGGCCTCCAGCACCTGTTCTTGTTTAGACTAGTGATTCTGAGCCCGGTTGGGCATCTTAATCTCCTGGGGAGCTTCTCAAAGATAGGGCTGCCAGGGCTTTCACTGGAATCTGAATCCTGAAGAATGCAGCTTAATTTATCTATGCCTAAGGCACCTTTTTTTTTTTTTTTAAGGTTCCCCAGATGCTTTGGCACATAGCTGGAGCTGTGAGCCACCGGCTTAGATGGGAAAGCTGAAATGATCTCTCACAAAACAGGTGCACACACACAAATGTGTGCGGTGTACGTTCATACACATACACACACACGTGTGCGTGTGCACACACACTTTTCTGCAATAGCCAGCCAAGGTTGCCCATTTTTTTCTTATGGACAGAAGTGTTCACAGATATTCTGGGATTATCAGGCTCTTAGAATCCCTAAACTCTTTAATCCATAATAAAGTAAGTCTCCTGGGTTTTCTTAAAGCTGAGTACTAATGTAATAGTATTATTGCGTTAGTATAATGCAATATATAATTAGTATAATTAACACTAATAATACTAATAGTAATACTACTACTACTAATAATAATAATGCAATATAATTAGTATAATGCAATAAATAACTGCTTTCCCAAATACCATGGCTTTCTTAAAAAGCACTTTTCCTAAACAAAGATGAGCCCTCCTCACTCACTGCCTTGTAGGATAACTGGAAACTTTTTCTTGAGGTCCTCATTTTAAATCCAGCTCTTCATTTGCATTCTGTCCTCCCCGAAGCACTATTTACTGAAATCCACATTCCTTGTTGATCCCTTCAAAAAAAATAAATAAATAAATGGGGGTTGGGGGGCGGTGATAGTTTCTGGAGCCATTGGGGAAGAATTAGCCTCCAAGGAACAAAGTCACAGAGGAACTGCTGAATTCCCTGAGGTAATCTCCATTGAATCAAAACACAAAGAGAGAGGCTAATTCAATTAGCTAGTGATGCCTTCTAGAATAAACTTCTGGTACTAGTAGGGGTGGGGGACCTCCAAGGACTGTTGCCTGGACTGCAAACAGAAAAAAATATTGGCAACGCTTGGAGTCTGCCACCCAAAGATCAGTGGCTGTTCATTTTATCATCATTATTACTGAAAAATTAGCAACCTGTTGGGCTCTACAGGACCCAGGGTTATGTTCCCATATCAGTATGCTGACAAACAAGGAGAAAGGGAAGGGATAAAAATATTCTTCAGGGAAATGGGGGTCTGCAGTACAAAGGTTAACATATTTAGGGGAACAGTTCACATTCTGGCTTTTAAGTGGATTGAAAACACAACTTGTGAAAGAAATGCATCTTGAGAGTGCACTCAGCTTAAAGCCAGGAGTTCTCAGAAGACAGTTCAAGGGGGGAAAGGGAAGTTGTTTATTCAACATCCAGCCCAGTGTTTCGCACGTCATAGAACCAGAGAATGTGATATGAACTAAATGTTATTTCAGTACAGATGGGGGTATTTTTCACTCTTTGTAATTGGAAAAAGATACTCAGAACAGCAGAGCTGAAAAGGATCTTGATATTGTCTCCCATCTTCTACAGAGTCTCACTGCTTCCTCTGTTTAGATGGGATGAGCATCTCATGAAGGGTGCAGTTCAAAATGCCGTGGCCTTCCCCCTGCAGTGGCCCCTAAACGATCTCGAAGAAACTCAAGGGCTTGGGGGAGCATGCTCGGGAAGCCTCTGGTCTAGCACCTCTGTTTTTATGGATGAGGAAACTAAAACTCAAAGGGTGTGGCAGACAGAGCTAAGTGCTCTTTCCACATAACAAGGCCAAGTTCTGCTAGAGGTATTCTTGTCCATGCATCCCATGTGGGTGTTTTATCTTGGACCTGTGAGATACAGTGACCAGAGTGTGGGCTTGGGGTCAGACAAACCTGGATCTGAATGCACCTGTATATTTTTTTGCCTTCTATTCCTGAAAAATGATTTAGCCTCACCAAACCCCCACTTTATTGAATGGTGATAAAATGTATACTTTAGAGGAGGAGTCAAGATGGCGGAGCAGTAGCCGCTGAGACGACATCAGG
>PISX010024148.1:0-28452 GCA_004024625.1 Mellivora capensis | reverse complement strand
CTAGGAAAGAGATTGTCTCCCAAGGTTTTGTGCAAATCCTTTGACACTGACTCAGATAACCCCATATCTACTCTCAAAGGAGGATCTTCATATGGACCCCTTCCAGAGTTGATGGAACCCCAAGGGATTCTCCAATAAACTGCCACCAGTTATTTCCTTACAAAGCCAAAAGAAAACTAAAATTAAAATTAATGGAAACCCTTGCCAAATTCTGATAGACATATTGGGACAACACTCTCTACTTTAAACCCCACTCAATTGGAAGCCTGCAGTTTGTCATATTTTGTGTTTTGAGAATTTTGTTTGGCTTTCTGCCTGCATAAGGCTTGCAGGTTGTCCATTGTGGCATAGGCAGGCAGCTCAGCTGGAGGCTGGAGGTCCAAAAATATGGCTGGTCAAGAATGTGTGTTGCACTTCATTTGTGTCTATGACCCAATGGACTCTTGCCAGTTCTCAGGAGAATTGTCTGTGTCTTCCCCCGTACCCCTTTTGGGCTGTCTTTAGGAGTAGCTCTGGATCTTGCTAAGATAGTGTCTTTGTATCTTTTGTGATCTCTGTTACATAATTTGTCAGCAAGAAGGATAACTTGAATATAGTTATTTAATGTCTCATTAAATTTTCTAACCTCAACATAACTGTTAACAAGTAAATAGACATTAGTAAAATGAAAGTTTATAATGAGTTTTTCAACAAAAATTATGCTTAATGGTATGTCTACTTAAAACGAATTTTAGTATCTTTTTGGTAACTTGGAAACTGAAAATTATAAGATTAAGGTAAATTAAATGATGGACAGTGATTGAATATCCAGATTATTTCCAAATAAGAAAAAATACTAAAATATCAGTTACTGAACATAGATTTATCCACGTTTGGCTTCCTTTTACAGAAGGTTAATGATATGTGGATCTATTACTAAATATCCTTAGTGCCACATTGAAAAAATGCTATGAGGAAGAATATACTTCCAGAAATTATGAAACTTATTTATAATTTTACAAATCCACAGAATGCTAGCATAACAGATAATTCACAATTTCTTACTTCTCAGTCTTCACTAGGAAAATGGATTCTAAATATTAAGAATTCTAATCAACATATGCGATTAAAATTACTTTGGTAAATAATGGTGAAAAGAAACAATTGTGTATGAAAATAAAATGATTGCTTTTTCCAAAATGAGAAAAACAAAAAGGACAAAATTTGAGTGGATATAAACCTGTTGTAATTAGTTTGTGAAAAAAAGAATCTTGGGAAGGAAATTTTATGTGTTGCCAACCTGGTTAAGACTGGAATGAACTTAACTGGGTTTTGAAAAATAAGTTTTAATATCAAAAGCACACAGGTACAAAATTAGAATTTGTTTTTTCTCTGTAAAAAGGACAGTTTTCTTAGATTATGGGTCTGCTCTAAATAAGAAAATATAATCAAAACTTCTTAATCTTTTTAATAATCTGCCTAGACAGCAAAGATTTGGAGTCTTACCAAAATAATTTATTATGTTTCACACTGTCTTTCTCTTAAGTAATTTCTTTGATTAAAGACAAACACATACATACACACATATATACATACAGTCTTCTAAGTATGAAAAGAGCTAAGTTTGTTCACAGCTATGTAGCTTTCTGTATTTGCCTTCAAATTTTTGTCAGTTTGGTAATATGGATATTTTTGACAAACTACCCCAATTTTATTTTTATTTTTTTAAGATTTTATTTATTTATTTGACAGACAGAGATCATAAGTAGGCAGAGAGGAAGGCAGAGAGAGAGAGGGAGGGAAGCAGGCTGGCTCCCTGCTGAGCAGAGAGCCTGATGTGGGGCTCGATCCCAGGACCCTGGGATCATGACCTGAGCTGAAGGCAAAGGCTTTAACCCACTGAGCCTCCCAGGCACCCCACTACCCCAATTTTAAATGAAATCTTTTGGACCTTGAACTAACTTTGGGATTTTTTTCAAGGAGTCCTGGAACATCCCAAAGGATTTGTCTCTTACTTTGTGATGGAAAGATGTTAGGTTTATCTGGTATGTTAAGTTACATGAGAAGCATTGTTAAATCAGAACTGATGTTAAACCTTCTTAAGTCATATGCCTATTGATATATGTTACTAACGTAGGTATTTCAGAAACTGTTTAAAGTTTCTAGAAGTTTGTCAGTACTCACATTGTCTATTTATTATCCTGAATTATTGTCTGCCACAGAAATAACTACATTTCATTAGTAAATCAACTCTCATCTAGGGTATTTTTAAGTCTTTTGTCACTTATAGACAGTTATTGTTGAACTCTGGTGGTTTTTAAAAGTAAGATTCATAGAAAGAACCCTGCCATGCATTCAACCACTGACACCACTGCCAAATTACAAGGTGCTGAACATTGAGTGCGAATTTCACAGCTGTCATCTGGTCCTGTATAAATGCAGGAAACCTCAAGATCAAATTGAGTAGGAAGAGAAATAGCCAATGTTGGGATAGACTGCTTTTTCCCAAGATGTCAGATCAAGAATGTTTTTATCTATTGCTCTTTCCCTCTTTGGCCATCATTTTCATGATTCTAACATCATGAAGGTCCTTACCATTTGTTGTTGTTGTTGTTCACATTCAATAATAATTAAATAATTCTTTCTCTGTCCTGAAAAAATAATGTCATTGTTTGAGTATCTTGGGGCATTGTGAAGAGGGTAATCCGGCCTCCAACTGACTATTGGGTTTGCTATGGTGCTGATGATCTGGTAGTTCTTTTGATTCATCACAATCTTTGACCTGGTTTCCACTGCCTCAGCTTCTCTGGAACAGATTTGTCAAATAAACACTTAAGAAATAGAGACACGGGGTGCCTGGGTGGCTTGGTGGGTTAAGCTTCTGCCTTCAGCTCAGGTCATGATCTCAGGGTCCTGGGATTGAGCCCGCAATCGGGCTCTCTGCTCAGCAGGGAGCCTGCTTCCTCCTCTCTCTCTCTGCCTGCCTCTCTGCCTACTTGTGATCTCTCTCTCTCTGTCAAATAAATAAAATATTAAAAACAAAAAAGAAGTGGAGACACAATTACATGAAGTACATAAAGAGGTCAACTGGGTTAAAGAACTATTCTCCTCTTTAGGATTTTTTTTTCTTGGTTTCTTTGATTCTGGTTGGTTTCGGATATACGACCCTGATTCAAGAGTACTCTCCAAATCACAGGTATTATTTCATTGCTAATAATTATTATTGTCTCCCTGATACACTGTGGTTTCTCAAAAGTTTAAATGCATATGGACAGCCATTGATTAGAATGACAAAAACAAACAAAACCCCACAACAATAACAAGAACAACAACAGAAAACCGGAAACCTGTAAAACCCCCGCAACAATAACAAGAACAACAACAAAACCAGAAACCTGTAAACAGCTCTAAGAGTGGGAGCCTGACATCATATCTTGTGGTCACTACACTAGGACCTGAAAGGCAATGGCAAACTATGAGTCATGCTAAGACTAATATTTTTAATCATTGTCTTGAATGGTCAAGAAGATCATCAAAAGGGACTGCTGTATTAATAACTTCCTATGTCCAAGATGGGGCTGCTCTAGGTGCCACATTACCAAACAGAAAATTAAGTAACCTTTATGCCCCTATAAATGTTCTACTTGACCAGAAACAACATATATCAAGTCAGCCAATCCCCAAATATTAAACCATCTCTCAGCTCTATGCTTTGTTCTTTGTTTGTTTTTCCCCAAAACAAATTTAACTGTATGGCCCTATCCAATCAGCGATTTTCTACTTTCTTCTTCCTATTCTTTAGTCTTTTTACTATTAAAGCTTCCTGCTTTCTACCCAATTTTATAATTCTCTGAAAGGAGACTGTCCATATCATGAAGTGATAAAGTCTGTTTGTATCATGTAAATTGTTTCCTTTAATCATTTTTAACAGCCAGTATATAGAGTAGTGTCAGCTTTCCTATTGTTAGTGGCAATTCAAATATTCAAATATTTCTTATTGTTAGACAATGGAACTCTAAACACAATGTGAAATGCAATATTGTGATTTATGAGAAAACTATGTTTGGTAATTCAGATGACCAAATATAATTTTCATATATATTTGGTTTTTATCCATGGTTCCTGGCTTACAGTTTCCAAAACCCTTAGGATTTCCTGAGATAAGAGCAGTGGGAGACTCTTTTGTTTTGATATTTGGTATCTTCCTGTTAGTTCCTGAAATCTCTTCAGTGCCATAATAGTGAAATATAGCTATCTTGAATATTTGAATAGGTAGGTATTCAACATAACAAGTTCCTTTCCACCGCAACTGGGTTTATTTGAATGAGGTGACTTTTGGAAAGCACCTAAGGATTCAGGGACTGATTGCCAGGGGAACCGATTGTGAACAGAGGGTTGGAATTTTGGGTCATATTCCCTGATTTCCTGGATGAGAGAGGGGTTAGAAGTAGAATCAATTACCAATGGCCAATGATTTAATCAATCATGCCTATGTAATAAAGCCCCCATAAAATCCAAAAAGACAGGGTACAGATTCCTTCCAGTTGGTAAACACATGGAGATTCAGAGAGTGGTACACCAGAAGTGGGTATGGAAGCTTTCCTTTTTTACCTTGGCCTATGCAATCTCTTCCATCTAACCATTTGAGTCATATCCCTTTATAATAAATTGGTAATCCAGTAAGTAAAATGCTTCTCTGAGTTCTATGAACCACTTTAGCAAATTAACCGAACCCGAAGAGGGAGTTGTTTGAACTTCCGATTTATAGCCAGTTGGTCAGAAATACATGTAACAGCCCAGGCTTGTGCTTGGAGTCTGAGGTGGAGAACAGTCTTGTGGGACTGAACCCTTAAAGTATGGGATCTGATATTATCTCTGCATAGATAGTGTCAGTTTTTAGTTGAATTGAAGGACACTCAGCTGGTATCAAAATAGCTTGTTGTTGGGGGAAATCCATGCTATACAAGCTGGAAGTTGGTGCCAGATCCTGTTGCAAATATACTGTTTTTGCATCCATATTGATCACCTTCCATGCACTAAAGAATTTTGCTAAAATCATTTCTGTTTAAATGAAGAGAGAGTAAAGAGTTATAAAGTATAAATATATTAGTGATATTTCTTAAGAGTTTCTTTTAAATTTGCACATGGTAACAAGAGAGATAATAAATATGCAGATATTATTTCTTATTATACACAGAATTTTGTAAAATTATCTTATTTTAAAAAATCATGAGAATTAATATGTTCTTTATCAGTTCTGCATTGAACTTTCATTTCTTTAATTTCCCTGTCATAGAAAATGCAATCATATTTATATTTTACTCAAATCTGCATTTTCATTTCAGTTGAATATTTAACTCTCACAATGATTCATCTTTATTCTACTTAGCTGCTTTATTTAATCTTTTAAAGTTATATTTGAAAACATTTCAGTAACTTTTGAAGTTAGCATAATGAAGAACAAAAAGTCAATGAAAATAGCATTTTCTCTTTGGTTTTTACAATAGCTGATTCATTTAATTCTTTTCACTTTTGATCTTTGTAAGTTTCAATCCAGGATATATATGGGAGAAAAACTATTATGTTTTATTTCTCTTTTAAAACCAACTTAAGCCTTGTCTGTGGTTGAATAAACACTACAAACTAGGTTCTCAGCTGAAATAGCCCAGAGCTCTATTCCTGAATGCATGTTTGATCATTGAAATTATAAAAAAAAAAAAAGTCCTTGGGAATACTAATGGAGTATATTTATTTTAGATTTTTTAAAACCGTTTATGATTTTTCTAGGCCCAGAATCTTCATAGTCAAAAAATATACACGTGACTCTATTATAGTAGGTCTCTTCAAGGAAATCTAAAATGTGAGCTAATATATTTTCTTAAACAGGTTTATATTAGAGATCAGTTGATTAATAGCTGGTTAAAGTAGATTTAATACAGAAGGTAAACTATAACTGTATCCTCCCCCAAAAGGAAACTGTTTTATGGCATATGGCCGCACCACTAACATTGGGTCGTGATACTGATCTATAAAAGTCTGAATAATACAAATGAACACTGATTACTCTTACTTGGGGAAGAAAACCTTGAGTGATATACAGTCTTCACCTACAAATGTGAAATTAATTAAAATTACAACATTATCCAAACATTCCTCAACATGGTATTACTGTGGAAGACAAAATGGCATATATTGAAGATCATACTAAAGGTAGTGAAACAGTATAAAGATTCAAAATTTCTACAGTGAAATAAATAACAGTGACTTACTTATGTTAAGGAATAAATTGGTGAGGGAAAAGTCTATGAACTGTAGAGTAACATAATCTTTAAAAAATATAGTATTCTTCTACACCATTTATTTCACTTGCTGCCTTTCTCCTTTTGGTTCATAGCAACACAAACTGCCCAGGTGCTCAGTCCAATAAATAGTGAAATTATTCTTCATGTCATTTTTGTCCTTTCACACAACAAAAAAATCCTGCCAACAAATAACCTATAAACCGACCATGTCTCACTCCCTCTCCTACTTCCAAGTCTGAACCAGCATCTTTACTTAGCTAGAATCCTAATTCTTCTTTCCATGCCTTTCTACAATCTGTCTTCTAGATGTCAGTAGACTAGTCCATTTACAATATCAGTTTGATCATTTCCATCCTCTGTTCAAACCTTACAATGGTTCTCTTTTCTCAGGAAAAAAAAATTAAAATGGCTCAAAATTATCTACATATTCTGGCTTCTCAGGCACTCTGTGATGTCATCGCCTACTGCTCTCATTTTTAAATGCACCTTTAAGCCACACTGGCTTCCATGGAAAACATGCCAGTCAATAGTCAGCCCTGTTCTCCTTGTCCTCTCTGCGTGGAGTGCTCTTGACAAAATAAATGCTAAATTTTCTCCCAGAGTTTTGAAATCTTCTTTATCATTTGACATTCTTTGTGGGGGCTTACTCTGAACACTGTAGTTATAATTAAACCTGATTCCTCCTCCTGTCTTCCAATTAGGAACTCCAAATTATAGATGTATCAGTACTTTTATATGGATGCATAGTACTCCACCACAGGTACAGACAATTTGTTTATCCCGTCATCAGTTGATGGGTATTTGAGCTGCTTGCAACTTTTGAATACTGTGAATGATGTTACTGTAAACTTGTGTACACTTGCATATGTTTTGAGTATGTACTTTCAATTCTTTCAAACGTATATCTGAGAATGGAATCTGTGGGTCATACGTAATTCCACATTTAACTTCGAGAGAACTTCAAGGTGCTTTCCTAGTGGCTGAATCATTTTACATGCTATTTTGCATTTTTGTCAGTAATGTACTAAGCTCCCAGTTTTTGTTTTTCTTTTTGTTTTTTTTACGTCTTTGCTAACATTTGCTATGTTTTGGATTTTTTGTTTGTTTTGTTTGGTGTTTTGTTCTTATTTATGATCATCCTAGTAAGTGCTAGCTGTCATTTTGATTTGCATTTCCTTAATGACTAAAATGTTGAATACCTTTTTAAATTTTGTTGGCCACTTGTATATCTTATTTGGGGGAATATAGAGTATTTAATTTCTTTTCTCATATTTAGATTGAGTTGTCTTTTATCATTGAGTTGTAAAATGATAA
This sequence comes from Mellivora capensis, assembly GCA_004024625.1. Lineage (NCBI taxonomy): Eukaryota > Metazoa > Chordata > Mammalia > Carnivora > Mustelidae > Mellivora > Mellivora capensis. The sequence goes on along the minus strand of PISX010024148.1, from coordinate 20,857 downwards.
AATGAATCCTAGACAATGTTCTTCAAATATTTTCTATTTTATATGATGTCTTTTCATAATATCTTTTGATATATAAAAGCTTTTACTTTTGATAAAATCTATGTATCTACTTTTTGTTTTTGTTGCTTGTACTTTTATTTCAAATCTAAAAATCCATTACTCAACCCAAAGTACTAATAATTGACCCCTAGTTTTTTTTCTTTCTTTCTTTTTTGACCCCTGAGTTTTTTCTGTACGATTTTTATGGTTTTATATCCTACACTTAAACCGTTAATCCTTTTGAGTTAGTTTTTGTATATGATGTGAGGTAGAGATCTAAATTCATTCTCTTGCAAGTAGTTTCCAAGTTGTCCCAGCACCATTTGTTAAGGATACTGTTTTTACCCCATTGAGTGCTCTTGGCATCCTTGTGGAAAATTAATTGACCGTAGATGTAATGATTTATTTCTGGACTCTAAAGTCCATTTCCCCATATAGTTATACTTCTTCCAGTGCCTCATGTTTTTTTTTCACTGTAGCCTTATATTAAGTTTTGAAATCAAGAAGTGTAAATCCTCAAACTTGTTCTTCTTTTTAAAGATTGTTTTAGTTATTTGAGATCTCTTTGAATTCCATATGAATTTGATGATTAGCTTTTCCACTTCTAAAAAAAATGTTTATTGGAATTTTGATTGGAATTAATTGAGTCTATATATTATTTTAGGAAGTATTACCTTTTTAACAATATTGAGCTTTTTAATAGGTGAATATGGGTTATCTTTTTATTTATTTAGGTCATTAATTTCATCTAGCAATGACTTTTAGTTTTTAGTATACAACTCTCTCACCTTCTTGGTTGAATTTATTCCTAGGTAATTTGTTCTTTTAGATGCTATTATAATGAAATTTCTTTCTTAATTTTTAAAATATTTTATGTATTTATTTGACAGACAAAGATCACAGGTAGGCAGAGAAGCAGGCAGAGAGAGGAAGGAAAGCAGGCTCCCTGCTGAGCAGATAGCCTGATGCTCCATCCCAGGATTCTGTATCTTTGCCTTTAATGCAAAATTATATGAAAAGGTGAAAATATCTATTAAACATTTCAATTTTCTCTGAAGCATGGCCTGGAATATCAATAGTAAGTATTAGCTTCAGCAGTGTGCATAAGATAAACAGTTTTTACTTTTAAAAGTAATTAGAAGAATAATTCTGATGCTCATTTACTTTTTCCTATTTGGCTCTTGCTGCTGACTTAGAACAGTATTTGTGTGGTAACTTCTAGACAAATCAAGAAAGAGTCACGTGTTCTTGTCTAAACTTGGGGATGAACAATAATTAAAGAAGAACAAATAGAAGTTATGTGACAAGATTAATAAAATGTGGTACTTTCACATTTATTTAGCTACATTTTTATAGGAATCTAGAGGGTAGAAGGAGGACAGTGTATACAATTTTTTTAAGGCCAATCTATGTGTCTTTAATTTAAGTATATGGAAAGCTATGGAAAGAGGTGGAGATACCAGGAAGGGAGATGATAGTTTTAGCAGACATCTTTTGTTAATGAAAGAGATTTAAAGCAATGGTTAATTTCGTTTTTGTTTTTTTTTTTAATTTTTTATTTGTGTACTCCTTTAAAGTAGCTAATGATTCTTACAGGTGTTATTTACTTTATGGTTTATTTTACTACTTATTTTACAAAAGCAAAACTATGAACCAACCATTTTTTTTTTTATGAGTGGTGGTTATATTTCAGTTCACTGCAACTCACTGAGTATTCTCACCCCAAAGCTTCTTGAGAGCATGCAGATAATTCTTGGGAGAAAATCAGGAAGATATCTATATATTCTTGCAATAAATTATTGTCCTATAAGCAAGTTTTTGCTTGCCCATTCGGTTTTACATATGTCATAATAGAACCTTTGATATAGTATTCTCTCCAACCTCTCTCTATGCCATCAAAATATACAACAAGGTTACAACTGAAATTCTGAGATATTTTTATTTCTGCTCCCACCACAGGAGCAGAATTAACCTAAAATTCAAGGGAAATGTATATTGCCATAGCCACAGTCATTTTGGAATTGGTGATTAATTTATCAGTGTCAGCAATATAGACAGGACTAGATAGAATACACATGACTAAGGCACACCCTAGACCTAACCAATTAAAAATTCTTGGGTCAAAGTTATAACAGGTGCATGTTGAAAAGAAGTTCTTCAGACAATTTGAAATGATTAATAAACCCCTAAGACTGGTAATATTCCCAGGAAAAGAAATAGTACTGGAAAGTAGGATAAAACTTAGAGGTGGGAGAGCTTAATAAAACAAAGCAAGCATGTAAAAAAGAATATAAGTTATAGAATATATAAAAATAGAAGAATATAACAAAATAAAAAAGGAAACAACACATGAAAATTAAAGTAACATGCAATCCCTCAGTGACTGGATTACCAGACTAGAAGTAAACCTGGTGAGAAAAATTTCAATCATGATTTAAATCTAAAGGTGGGCAAAGGATTTACCTTAGTGTAACTTCCTGAGGTCAGGAGTCATGTATTTGGTTTTTAACCTCACAGTTTTCCACGTATTTACTGTTCAGTGCATATATCCAAGTTGGACAAATGCTTTCTAACTAGTAAAGCACAAGTCAATTCATGCAGAAGTGGAGAAAGCACTGATTGTCCTGACACCACTGTTCCAGGTACACATGGGGCCCATCTGCTGTACCAGGTGCCTGGTGGTTGATTCGACAACAAACGTGTGGGAGGCAAAAGGCATCTCTTTCCAAGAAGCACACCAGGAAAGAGGCCAGTGCAACTGTGCCAGGACTACTCCTCAGCTCTGTCAATAGTCTCAGTCATATTGACGTCCCTAATTTCACCACAAAGCTTCTGCAAACATGTGGCGTGATAACTGGACTGCATTTTACAGTTTAAGATAAATAACCCTTGAACATTTTTGATAAAATTAATTTGCATAATGTCCTTTAAGCAAGCACTCTGTTTACTATGCCTTTCTTTAAACATACTAGTATAGACATCAATAGTTTCTATAAATACATTAATATGTAATATATTTAAATTAACCCTCAGTTTTCAAGTACTTGATATGAGTAATGCATACATTCTCAAGTTTAAGCAATTTCATTTAGTTATATTTATTCAAAACCTGGAGATTAGTGAATAAAAATCTAATGAATTTTCTATTTCAGATTGTTAGTCTCTCTCCTGTAGTAACAAGGTTCTGGAGGGGAAAAATACAATTGAATTAAATTTAGCCTTATTTTCTCTAGGTCATCATAAACCAATGACATTATTACAAAATATTTTACTGTAATAAAAAAAGGTCTGTTATCTATCCCTCAAAGTCTTACTTATATGTACAGATTTTCCTCCCTTTTACTTTACTTTCTTTGTCCTTTACCGTTTCTATTTCATCTCCTTTCTCCTCTTTTCCTTCTGGTCTCATTTCTCCTCCTCTTCTTCCCCCTTTTCCCCTTCTCCTCCCTCTCCTTTTACCTCTCTCTCTCAGGCATGTATATATACACATATACACACGTATGTACACAATCACATTCATAAGCACACAAAATCATTATGCCACTAGTTGATACAGTAAAGAGAACATACGTGAGTATACTGGATTTTAGAAGATAGTGAAACAAGTGAAAGGAAACATCCTAACAATACAGTTGATAGCGAGGATTGGCAGTGCCAGTAATACTAAGGACATAGTATCTACGAGGTATCATAGTAGCTTACTTAATTTGTCTCAGGTCTGATAAAAACAAACAAACAAACAAACAGCCTTCCTGGTGTCCATGTGTACTGGGGAATGGGGTTGGCAGGCATTTGGTTTTATAGATAAAAACAAGAACATTGAAATCCAATGAAGTTCAACGCTGGTACACTTAACAGCTGAAAGTGACCCAGGTTGACATTGAATTCAGAATCTTTCAGACTTGAAAACCCACTCTCATTCCCTTGATTTAGTTCCTTTTCTCTCTATAAAGTAGTGTATATTTTTGTAAGACAAGAGGAAGAATAGCTGGCTTTGTCTAGATCTGGCATTTTTTAATTGTGCCTCTCCATTGTGGACACTGCCTAACCTTACTTAATGCCGAGCAGCTTATTAAAATAGACTTTAAAAAGCTGACAAGATACATTTTATAAGAAAACTACTATAAAAGTTTACTGTATGCTATAATTATAGACCAAATTTATAAATAGGAGCCTACTTAAGATTAACACTGATTCCTCATAAAAGAAAGTAAGTCAGTTCTTGAAACCAATAGTAATAGAGAATATTTATTCAACTATAAACACTTCTGACCTATAGGATATCCTTATACTGTAGTTTTCTTAGTATAACAAATTTGATCAGCTAGATATTAAATCACCTTGTCATTAAAACAGTGTGAACAAAGGATAAATACCTTAGTGATGAAGCATGATTTCTGAAAGAGAGAGGGAAGATGAAAAAAATCTCTGGAGTTGGATAAATGTAGATTTGTATATCCAGTCTGACATAAACCAACTCCTTGATCTCTGACTAAACAAAACTTGTCTGAAGAAGTTTGCTTATCTGTAAATCTGGAGAGAATTGCAATAATCTTACGGGATTTCAGTATGAATCAAATATGATGATGCTTGAATTTATTTAGCATTCTGCCAGCCACAGATATCATTTACTGGCATACAATATTTACAGTATTTATAGGAAATTATTACATTTATGTTTTATCTTAGTTTTTCTGTTCTGAAGAAGGTCTTTGTTAGTTATATAGTTTTTAGCTCTATAGAAAGTCAAGATAATAAAATTATACATTTTTAAGAATTTTGATTAGTCAAGCTCCATCTTGGGATTAAAAGGTTGAACATCCTTTATATCTAATAACTAGTTCAATGGCAAGTCTCTCTTCATTGCCCTCTACTTCACCTGGTGCTATGCCTTGCAACTCAGGCTCACACATCCACATGGCTCAGGGCCTGGCTTCCAACTTTCTTCCAAAGATTGGGGAAGTGGACTTTTTTGCTGTCAATTGGTTGCTTTTAATGAGGTGTAATGTTGGGAAGAATTTGAAGATTTTAATTTGAATAGGTATTTTAATTCATTGGGCAAACATTTTCATTAACACTTTCTTTACAATAAAGGAATACATTTTTTATTTATTATGTAAGTTTGGCCATCTGACTTTTGTGCCTTTTTTGCGGGGAACAAAGGAAAGGGGATTAATTCCAGATGTCTCCCAAGTCACACTATTGTCTCTTCCTCATGCAGTTGTGAATGTTGGCAATATTGATAAAGTGCAAAGAAAGTAATGCCATCCACCTTCTAAAGGGATGGTTAGTTACTACTAAGTGCTAAGCACCACTATCCCTAAAATCTTGCTGTTCAGTAAGGAGATTTTGGTTTTCTTCTTTTATTTTACTCTGGTGATAACCTAGTATTCTATCTGCTCTCTAGAAGTAAGCCAGAGGGAGGGTAAAATTTGGTTTTAAGAGGCATTTGATTTTTATAGGTATTTTATTAAGTATTTCGGAGGTTATCTTATACAATATTGAAGTTCTAAGAAGTTTAAGTAGTGGTTTGAAACAAAAGAAGACTTATCAATCAACAATCTTGGCTTTTCAGTAAGGTAGTGGCTTAGAAAGGGCCATTATGACTCTGGAATTGCACTACTGGGTATTTACCCCAAAGATACAGATGTGGTGAAAAGAAGGGCCATCTGTACTCCAATGTTTATAGCAGCAATGGCCATGGTCGCCAAACTGTGGAAAGAACCAAGATGCCCTTCAACAGACGAATGGATAAGAAAGATGTGGTCCATATACACTATGGAGTATTATGCCTCCATCAGAAAGGATGAATACGCAACTTTTGTAGCAGCATGGACTGGACTGGAAGAGATTATGCTGAGTGAAATAAGTCAAGCAGAGAGAGTCAATTATCATATGGTTTCACTTATTTGCGGAGCATAACAAATAACACAGAGGACATGGGGAGATGGAGAGGAGAAGGGAGTTGAGGGAAATTGGAGGGGGAGATGAACCATGAGAGACTGTGGACTCTGAAAAACAACCTGAGGGTTTTGAAGGGGAGGGGGGTGGGAGGTTGGGGGAGCCAGGTGGAGGGTATTATGGAGGGCACGCATTGCATGGAGCACTGGGTGTGGTGCAAAAACTATGAATTCTGTTACACTGAAAAGAAATAAAAATAATAAAAATAAAAATAAAATAAGTTAGCTTAAAAAAAAAAAGAAAGGGCCATTATGGAATATGCTATTTGAAAGGCTTTTTCGGGGGGATACTGACCTATCATTTCTTAAAATAAGAAGGAAAAATACTTGTTACATTTTAAATGAAACAATATGAGAATAATTTTCTAAGAACAGTTATTAAATTGTGTAGAGATATTTAAAATAGAAAAAAAGATAATATTTTACTCGGAATGGTTTAGAGATAACCAACAAAAGGTATTTGAGAGATGTAGCTGAACTTAGTGACATTTTTCAATGTTAATTTTTTAAATGTTTTCTTTTTACTATTAAAATTAAAACATTATATAACATAAAAACCTTAAAAAATAAATCTAGAAAAAATAGCAATAGTAGCAAATATATTTCTTTTCTTGAATTCTTTTTGCTTTGTTCCTTTTATCTTGCGGAAATTGTGTTTAGGGTACTGGCAGAAACATCATAGGTCAATTGCATTGGCACTGAAGCACATAGGTCTCAGTTCAACTCTGTCTCCTTGTCCTAATAATGCATGACCTTGGTTACAACACCTCATACAGTCAAGGGTCAGTCTCTTCACCAGTGAGTTAGATATGGTATAAACAAAGTTGTTTTGATAATAATAATAATAATAATAATAAACTATAAAGTACATTGACCCATCTGGAGCTAAATAAATATTATTCTGGGTGAAAATCTGTTTATATCTTTTTTTTTCTTTTTCTTCAACTTTATTGAGATATAATTAACATAAGATATTGTATAAGTTTAAGGTATACAATATGTTGGTTTGATACAAATCTGTATTATGAAATGATATCCACACAAGTTACTTAACACATCTGTCCCCTCAAGTAATTACCATTTTGTTGTTGTTATGGTAAAAACATTAAAACCATACTCTCATAGCATCTTTCAAATATACAATACAGTATTGCTAATTGTAGCCACCATGAGGTGCATTAGATCTTAGAACTTATTCATCTTATAACTGAAAGTCTGTACACTTTTGTAAATATCTTCCCATTCTGTCCATCCCTAGCTCCTGGCATCCACCATTAAACTCTCTGTTTCAGTGAGTTTAATGTTTTTAGATAAGTGAAATTATACAGTATTTATTTTGTTCTGTCTGCCTAATTCACTTAGCAGAATGTCCTCAAGGTCCCTCCATGTTGTTACGTGTGGCTGGATTTACCTTTAATGGATGATATATATGGTATGCTATATGGTATATACCATATATGGTGTGTGTGTGTGTGTGTGTGTGGTTAATGGATGAATATATATCATATTATATATATGTATATATGTATCTACATATATGTATGTATATGTATATATCACACTAATATGTATTATATATCTATATGTACATATACATATATATGTATGTATCACATTAATATGTATTATATATACCATGTATATTATATGCCAAATACTAAGAATCTGAGGGTCCACCTTAGAATTCTGCCAAGCATAGAGACTTTTAAATTAATTTGTTTGAAAATGGGACATTTTAGTTCAGAGAAGAATCCATTATTTCTAAAATTTATTTCTTCATAGAGATAAATATGATGATAAATTTGTGGCAATTGAGATTAATTTTAATCCTTGAACTGACAGACAATATTTATATATTCTATCTCTAAACCTATCCCTAGTTGTCAAATCGCATGTAAATACATACAGCATTATCTTGTATCACTAGAAACAACTATATTGAAGTTGGGAAGAATCATTCATTATTTTTTATCTGTAGATATTTATCTGTAGATACTTTGATGGATCACATTATACCACATATTTTGACATAGTAACATCACTATTCCATTTCTAAGGTAGTAAATGCTCTTGAGTGTATCCTATATCGTAAGACATTGTATACTCTTTGTACTATAACACATCTCAGTGGCGCTAACATGTGTTCGCTTCAGCAACTATATATATATATGTATATATATATATACACTAAATGGAATGATCAATGACACTAATGTGTTAGCAGGGACAGAAGTGAGAATCCAACATTATGACAGAAAGAGATTTAGATTTTGAACTAATATAGGATTATTAATTCTGTTTTGCATGCTAAGAGAAAATCAAATTCACACCTACTTGTTAGTATATGGTGTCTAATGCAACAGAGGACAAACTTTAGTTTAATAGTGTATTTCTCTTCCCAAACTTCTGAAGTTTAGAATTGGATAGAGTTCAAGATTGAAATTTAAAATGTCTTAAGAACCCAAGAAGTGACTTTTGGAGCTAAAGTTTACCCATTCCAATACTGGGTCTCTGATAGCGTCACTGTCATGTGGGAAACAAGGTAATTTACCTCAAGAAGTTAAACAAAGTTTAAACATACTCTCCCGAGTATCTCTTGTTTATTTGCTTATATAACATTTTTAGCACTTACCCTGTTCCAGGAACTGGGCCAAGGACTTTAAATGAATTAACTCATCTAATCCTCACTGTAAACCAAGTTATCCACTGTAAGTAAGTTATCCACAATGTCCTGGGTCAAACTAAAAATTACCTGCACGTATTTTCCTTCTTACTATTAAATAAAAATGAGTGACATTTCAGAAGTATTTGTTTGAAAAAACATCTAATATGGTAAAAGTCTTTCCTTATTTGTAGTTCTGAATAGATTTTAAGTAAGCTAAATAACCTGCTGTTTGTTACATGGTGATTAAAGCTGAGTGAACAATAGGGATTTTCTTCACATCCTTCTCATTTGTTTCCTCTTCCTCCTTCATTTCTTCACTAAAAGGTAAGGATAGAGAATGGAAACTCCCAAAACAAAAAGTAGGGATAGAGAATGGAAAGCCTAAACTCAACAATATGTGTTTTTTCGTCCACTACATAAACTGCTTTTCTATGTCTTTGCCTGTGTCTACTTTTTATGTTTATAATCCCATTTTGGCTCCTGTCCCCAAAACTTTTTCTACATGACAGTGATCTACTCATGTACCCCTTAAAATATTTTAACAATTGATATTCCCTTTCACATTTTAGGTGACTTCTGTAATTTCCCATTATCAATTCAAAGTTTAAAAGGCTGTAATTTAGGCATATTGTAATTGATAATATATTAAATATAAAATTACATTTCTTTTTAAAGTTAGATAGTAGTATCGGTAGACCTGAGGACAGTTATGTGGTGTTAAGTATTTTATTTTGGAGATCTTCAGGGAAGTATGGCAAAGGACTGGGGAAGTAAGGCAGAGGAGGGAAGGAAACAGGAGAGTGTATTCATGAGTATGTGACTGTGGTAGGCAACAGGAGCAATAACTGGGTCAGATCCTACTGAAACATGTGGGGAGACTGACTAATCCATGTGCCATAATTATGTCATTGAAAGGCAAGATCTATGGCTTATTTATGTACCTCCTTACCTTACTGGTAAAGGTTTTCTCCTGGAGAGAGTAATTCAAGGGACTTCCCTTACTTCCTAGGTCTGGGTCAAGCAAGCCCCTCTAGCTAGAGGAAGCTCTAAGGCAGAGATGGAAATCTTAATAAGGCAGGAAGCTACCTCTGTGTGGGAGGCATGTTCCCCAAACTGCAGAAGACCCTGGGGTGAGCCAAGGGCCAAGGAGTAGACACTGATAGTGTTTTAGTTTGTATCTAATTCCCACTCAATTTTGGTTAAATTGATTATTTTCTCTGATTATAAAAATATAATTTTTAAAGTAAAATTTTATTATTCAACTATAACCATACTTTTTATCAGTATAGAAAGAATAAAACTCTTAAAAATCATTATTAAACCTAGCAAAGATGTGAAATGTTATTGCAAATGCATCTCTGTCTCTCTTTTCTCTGGTAAACTTACTTGGTAGTGAAGCCAAAATGGCACATACAAATGGAAATTCATGGCTAACTTTAGGGTTTTAGCCTAAATCTACACCAAAGACCACATGCTCAGATTTCACAAATGCATCTCTTAGTCAAATAAATGTAGACTTTTTTCAGTAAATTATAAATCATGGCTGAATATGATAATCTTGCCAGAACAAAACATGACCCAGCATTATTCCCACTCTTACTTTTCAGTTTCATAGATGTAAACCATAATAAGCCTTCTCTCTCTGAAGAAATAGATCTGCATAGAGGGAAATCTATTGTAATGGACTATCAGCTGATTACTTGATTGCATTCTTTCAAATTTATTGAAAGCAAATTATTCAAAATTATTCAACTTACAAAATATTGTATCATTCCTAGAGTCATTCACTATCTTAATTTCTTAGAATTATGCAAAATGTTTTTGAAAGATTTATCAATGGAATACCAATCCTACTTGTTATTCTCTCGTTGAGAAAACTCTTTTAACTCAGTATAGTCTTTAAATGCCTTGTTGACTAATGCATGACAAATACTGAAAAAATGAAAATATTTCACCCACTGTATTTAGAAAATTCAAGAGACCCAGGGAAATAATTCAAATTATTTTTATTAACTTAAACCAACATTGCCAAATTATATTTCCCTGCCTTTCAAACATGTTTTTCTTTTCAGTTAATGACACATTCTAGAAATGAGTATTGCCAATAACAGAAAAGAATTGCTTACTTTTCCAATTGTAAGAATGTGTATGTGCATGTGTGTGTACGTGTATATGTGTGTCTGTGTATGTATGTGTGTCTGTGTGTCTGCACATTAAGTATGTTTTATTGATGTTCTCTTTGCTCTAACAGGCTTCTCTATCAAGACGTTTGTTTTTGCATCCCCAAATGGAAGGCATAAAGTCATTAAAAGAAAATTCTTCTTGCTTACACATTCCTACGCTGCCACATATCTGAATTCAGAACAAGATCGTTTCTATCTTCAGGCTTTGCCCTTAACAAACATTTGTAAAACCGAAGGGAAAAAAACAGATATATGTTAATTATTCATTAAAAGAAGTATCTTTTATTTAAATCCCTGTAGGTTTTTACACTTTAGAGAAATATATGTGGTACTATTTAGGGCAGGTAAGTTTAATAAAAAGATGACTCTGTTTTTGATGTTTGACTGCTAATGGATTTCAAGCCCCACCACTCACTCAGTCTTCCCTCCACACTACGACTGGACAAGCTGATATGTAAGTCTGTGTGCTCCCTCTTTTGGAGCTGGTGGGAAGTTTATACCACACACATCCCATGCATTTGCGCCTCTAACCACAATAAAAGCCAAGTCAGTCTCTTTCCTTAATCTCTCCAGTCATTTCCCCCGTCTGCTTGGGAGCCTACCCGTCTCTCTGCAAAAAGCCTTATAATGTGAATAATTAACCTTTTCCTATACTCTTTGTGGACTTAACAGCTTCAACATCTTTTGAGCTCTGTCTGCCCAAAACATTTTTGTTATCAGTATTGATCAACTTTTACAAAAGCTGTAGCAGTAGACTGCAATGGGACAGGTGTAGATTAATTTGACATACCAGGAGAAATGGTATTTTGGCATCAAGATACTTAGGTATTTCTTTGTTATTCAGGAAGAGTAGTTCACAATGTTGTACAGCCATTAAAAGCAAATGTAAAGGCAATAAAGTCATGATGTTGCTGTTTTAAAAGCAGAAAAGAGTTTCACCAGTGTGATATCCTCTATTCAAATGGATTATAATTCAGATTTCTCCCACTATCTGAAAGTAGAACATTTATATGAAAACTCTCATAAGCCAAAATGGGGTGAAGTGAAGAAGCAATTAGCATTAATTCATATGGGAAAAAACTAGCATTCTCAGACCCAAAAATAACCTCTCTTAGGCTTTTCTGATCTTAGGAAACATCCAACTAATGGATGCACAAAATAAAGTGAAATAAAGCACAAATGCTTATGGACATAGTTCAAAGCTATGGCGGTTTGATGCTGAGAAGCTGAGTGTAGTTCCTGGGGAAAGACCTTGGTGGTGCCACTCTCTCTGCTTAGAGGTCCCTGCTATTTCTGTGACAGCTTGCTGCAAAACAAACACTGAACACTATTTTTGCTTTTAGCTCTTTTGTGTAAAAGCAAAAATCCCCTTTGGATTTATTTCAGTGAGCAAAAACAGGTACTAATGTAGGTCTTTCTTAAAAGAAAAAAGACCTTTAAAAAGACCCTCCAATGTTTGAAAAGCAGGTGATGCTTATATGTAAAACTATATCTTGGATGTCTGTCAATCAAAAAGCAAATGGTTCAAATGGCTTATTAAGTAGACTTCAATCAGGACTTGTTCCTGAGGATTTTATTCTTTGATTCATCAAACTACTATGTGTTAACTGTTTATAAGAATGTGAAAAAATAGAATATGATCTGAAGAAGTTCTGTAATGATAAGTTTTGCCTCTTTTTATTTTTTTTTAAGATTTTATTTATTTATTTGACAGAGAGAAAGAGAGCACAAGTAGGCAGAGTGGCAGGCAGAGGCAGAGGGAGAAGCAGGCTCTCCATTGAGCAGGGAGCCTGACGTGGGGTTGACCCCAGGATCCTGGGATCATGACCTAAGCCAAAGGCAGCCACTTAACTGAGTGAGCTACCCAGGTGCCCCATAACTTTTTTTTAATATCCTTAGTCAAAATGATTACAGAGAAAAATAAGATAGAACTCATTTGTAGATATATTACAGAATGAAAGTCATATAGATAATATTGCCCTTCCAACCAGAAATTTATACCCATACTAGAAATTTATATCTGATAGAGAAAAAAACACATCAATAAACAATATCAGGGGACGCCTGGGTGGCTCAGTTGGTTAAGCGGCTGCCTTTGGCTCAGGTCATGATCCCAGCATCCTGGGATCGAGTCCCACATTGGGTTCCTTGCTCGGCAGGGAGCCTGCTTCTCCCTCTGCCTCTGCCTGCCACTCTATCTGCCTGTGCTCGCTCTCTCTCCCTCTCCCTCTCTCTCTGACAAATTTAAAATAAATTAAAAAAAATTAAACATAAATTAAAAAAAATAAACAATATCAGAACTGAACACATTTTGCTAAGTCAATCAGAGTAAGACACCTTGTGATTTCACTCATATGTGGAATTTAAGAAACAAAACAAATGAACATAGGAGAAGAGAAGGAAAAATAAAATAAGATAAAAACAGAGAGGGAGCCAAACCATGGGAGATTCAAACCTTAGGAAATAAATTGAGGGTTGCTGGAGGGAATGTTGGTGGGGGGATAGGGTAACTGGGTGATGGACATTAAGGAGGGCATGTGATGTAATGAGCTGTTATATGCAACTGATGAATGACTAAATTCTACCCCTGAAACTAATAATACACTATATGTTAATGAACTTGATCTAAATATAAATCAATCATCAATCGATCGATCTGAACTCCTCACCTTCACTGGTTGGACATTTCACCTAAAGGCCCAGTCCTCTTTGGACTTCATTGGTATAAGCTATAAAATAGTGATAATAATTTAATTGTAAGAATGATACTTCACTGTTCCTTCCCTACCTAAAATGTAAGGTTCTGTGATGTGTTTTTAGACATGAAAGTTTAATGGACTTATCTAATCTCAACAATTACTTTGGATGTTTGTGTGTGTGTGTGTGCATGTGTGTGTGCAAATTATAAACTTTTAAAATACTAGCCTACTATTAGCACGCTGAATGCTATCTAATGACCCAAGGATTCCTAGAATTTCTAATGTTGCCTAAGACTACTTTTTGCTAGACTATTTTTTGTTGATAATAATACCTATATTGGCTTTGTCTTTGGAACCAATTTGCAAATATTCTCTTTTGATTTGACATCTTGGTCTAGTTTCCTCTCAAAGAGGAGCTTTTGTCATTTTTATTCTATTGAGATTGCCAAGTAACCTCTAACTCTGATTCCTTTATAACCTGGGAGCAAAGAAGAGGTCTTGTTTGTGTCATTGACTCATTGGTTATCTACTTCATTTCTCAGACAGCAATAGCTTCATTAAATAAACAGAGACACAGAGATTTTCACTGACTGAGGAAATCCCATGGACTCATTGAATGAGTCCTCAAGAATGATTTTTTGATCATCATTGTTTCATGCTTTATCTGTCACAATTCATGTGTTGTTTCAGAATTTTTCTTGTAAGGCCCCAAAACTGTCTTAATTATTCATCTAAAGGTGGGATTAAGCAAAATCCCACATTCTGTAGCTTTTATTGTGATCATATTTTTATTTTATGCCTATTTTTCAATGATGATTTTCTGCTTTAGTCATACTTCAGATTTTAAGTCAGGGCTGTTTCTGCTATAACTAATATCAAATGCATTTCCTTTGTTTTTGACAGAAATACCCATCCTCCATAATTGAATGGTCAGGATGACATATGTTCTGGTTATTGAGGATCAGCCAAATACATGATACCAGACACATGATACAACATTCCCTTTTAGTACATCTTCTATTTATTATATAGGATATTAAATAGGACACATTATTTTTAGCTTAGAGGACTGGACAGAGTAAAAACTCACCATGATATAAGGCCTATTACAAAACCTTGTTCATCCCATAGTTTTTTCTCAGCAGCTTTGATGATATAGCCCTGCTTTTCTACTTAGGCTTTGGATTTTCATCAGGGTCATTCCTTTGGAACAAAATACAATAAGAGAAAGAAAGTAAAGCAATAATAAAAATAGTAATTGCTCTATTTATGGTAGCATGTGGCATGTCAGGCAAGACCTAATTATTTTACATGTGTTCTGATTTTTTTTTGAGAATTAAAATCTGCATATTAGACTGAATTTATTATAAGGTTGATCTTGCAAATGAAGAGAAATAAACTGAAGCTGGATCCTCCCCTAGCCACAAGATGGTGGCCACACTTCTGCAGATTGCACCTACATTGCATCCAAATATCATTGTGTGTTTGCTGCTTCCCTTTCTCTAAGTTCCTTCATAACCACTTATATTGCCTGGTGTTGGTGGCAATGTGTATCTGAGTTCAATTTGCATGACATCATCAGAGTACAAATAGATTGATAGACCAATAAATGGGCAGAAATACAGAAGAAACTATCTTTAGAACTCCTAATTTCTTTCTTTCCCTATCTTACTTTCTGATCTGGTCATCTTTGCAATTTTTCTTCACTAATGAAGACCCCAAAATAATTGCAGAAAAGTGAGGACTGTGGGAGCAGTTTCTGACCCAAGAGCTGTCACCAAATAGGTCATTATGAAGCAATTCTAGACAATGCCTTCATATTTCTTTCCAGCTAATCAAACTGTAGAAACTTTGATTCTTTCTGTTAGAATAATGTGACATTATTTTTAGTTATAATCTGTCTGTAATAAAACAACTGGTCTCATCCATAGGTTAAAGCTAAAATATTTATTTTCATGTAAGACTAAGAAGACACAAATTTACTGTTTTATAACAAAATTTTCTTAGAGAATATTGACTTCTCATTGACATGAAGGGGACTGAATGATACAGAGAATAATTCAGGAGTTAGATTGAGTAAGTTTAACTCTTGCTCCATCACATCCCAGCTGCGCAGTCTCTGACATGTCATCATCAGTGTTTGTTTTATCCTCGAGACTGGGGAGGTCATATTACACATCTTATAATGACCTTGCATAGATTAGAAGAGATAATATATGCTAAGTCCTTAAAACAGAGCCTGGCACATGATAAACATCTAAGAAATGTTAACTATCATTTTTTTTTTCTGAGTGATTTAAAATGTTAAACTTAATGGAATTATGATGACTTAGGATTTTTTTAAGACTTTAAGGTAAAAAACAAACCTGTGATTTCATAAATCAAGCATTATAATAAGACATTTTTTCCTTACACGTAAATGAAATCATTTTTGAATGCTGTCAATTTTTCTATCACACACACACTATATAATTGTTATTGTATATCTCCTGGGCAGTAATCTTTCTCAACCTAATTAATTTATCCCTTACTAAAGTTCTTCCCTTACTGAGTTTTTCCTTTGCCCTTAAATAATAAAGCCCTTTACCAAATAACTCTGATTAAAGGCAAAAGGACAAAAAGAAAATGAATAAATGAAAGGAGGAATGCTACACCTTGACCCAGCCTGGAGACTCTCTCTGGGAGAGAGCCATCACCTGATTGGTGCCCAGATGCTTACAAAGAGCAAACAGAGCCATACAGGGACCTTCTCTGAGCTCTGCAGAATGATTAGGCGGTGGACAGTGGAGGCTGCCATTTGCCATCGGCAGCTCAGCTGTCACTTGTGACTGCTGAGCCATCTTCCTCAGGGATTTACTTCAAACACATGAGATTTCCAGAACTGCTGTTAGTACTATTAGTTTGGGCACCGAGAGACTCAAATTTTATTCTTTCATTATTCATGTGGTAAAAACCTTGAGCCTCAAGGCAGCAGCCAGGAACCTTGTCATCAGTATTTATAAACAATTACAGATGCTTTTCTAAGGGACATGGGGCACTGAATATAAAGGCGAGAGGGTCATGAGTTTAAATTTGGATTACCTCCTTTTTCTGTTCTGGTTTTAATTTGTTTTATTTCTTCTTCCTGTTTTTTTTAAATTTAGCATAAAAATATCAAACCCATTATTCAATAACAATTCTTATTCTTTATGTGAAATAATTTTAGTTGTTTAAGAGTTGAAAAAAATACAAAAAATTTCATTTTACCCTCATCTATTTTCCCTCAGATTACTCTCTTACCATTTATAGTACAATTACCATAACTAAGAAATCAATACTAAAATTACACCAGTAACTAAACTACACATTTTATTTGAATTTGACAATTTTTCCACTGATATCCTTCTTCTATTATTGTGTACAATGGCTAAATTTTTTATTATATGCTCTTGTTTGTCTTTTATTATATAAGTCTCAGGTGTACATTATAATCCAACATCTGCATACACTGCAAAATGATCACTCCCAAAATTTATCATCTGTCATTATACAACTGACCCCTTCAGCCTTTTCTCTCATCCCATAACACCTTTCCTGTCTGGTAACCACTGATCGCTTCTCTGTACCTATGAGTTTGTTTTTGTTTGCATTGTTTTGTTTAGATTTTGCATATGCCAAGGATATCAAGGTAATGCTTTTAGTGATGTCAGTTATGCCTTTATACCTTCTGTTGACAGCTGAGTATTCCATTTATGGGCATGTTATGATTTATTTTGGAAGATTAAAATTAATACCCACTTTTTGTTATTTTCATTTTTATGAAAGCCATAAATTCTATGATGACAGATTAGTTCAGGGACCCTTAGAAAATCTGTGGAGTGAATTCCTGGGGTGAGAAGAATAGTTGGGAATATGATAAGTACATTTAATTTTAATAGCTGTCAGCTAATTGTCCTCAAAAATGACTCCAGAAGAATTATAATATGACCAGGGATATATGGAAATACCTCTTTCCCACAGTCTTTCCAACAATGTGTTCTAATAAACTTCAGGAAATTATATTTACCACTTAGGTTGCTGATTTTGTTTTGATTTATATTGACTTAATTATGAGATGGAACATCTATTCAGAAGCTTACTGGCTATTTGCATTTCTTGTCATTAAAACTATTTTTGTGATTTATTTCTCTGTGCTGATTTTTTTGATACTCTATTTCTTACTGATTATTAAATTGAAGATATCAGCCCATTATCTTATAAGTGCTCCATATTGCTCCCCATTTTTAAAATTTCCATTTAACTTTATTCGTGGGATAGTTTTTATTCAGAAGAATTTTGTTTTGTTTGGTTATTATTTTAGGCTGTTAAAATTATTAGTCACTTTAATTTCAGTTTCTGGACTTTTGGTCAATCATTCCAGGAATTTTAAAAAGTCAGTCTAAGAAATGGTCAATGCATGTGTGTGAGTATCTGGATACTTAGCAGCTTTTTTGCAGTGTATTGAAGTATAGTTCACATGATGTAAAATACACAGATTTCAATAAGTGTGCAATTCAATACCACAGTCCAATAAGAGAACATATTTATTATCAGTAAAATATGTCTTGAGTTCTTTGCAGTCAGTCCTCATTCCCATCCTTACGGTCTGAATAGATTTTTTTTTCCTGGATATTTCATATTAATAGAATTGCACAATATATGTCTTTTGTGTTTGGTTTTATCCACATGGTATAACGTCTTTGGGATTCCTCTATGTGCCAGAATGTATGAAATCTTCCAATCCATGAATATATATGTATATACAGTTATTTAGTTACATTTTTTTTCTCAGCAGTATTTTGTAGTTCTTCTCAGCATATAAGTTTTGCACTCTTTTTATCAAATTTAGTCTTAAAACTATTTTGTTTTTGATGATATGATGAATGAAAATATTTTATTTTCCAATTTGCACTGTTATTATGCAGAAATGTAGTTTTTAAAATATACTGTGATCCTGCTGTTGTCTATTTAAAATACTCTAGTAGATGAAAATGGTTTTATATTGGAAAGTACACTGATCTAGCAGTCACAATAACATATAAATACACATTATGCGTTAAAATGTTTGGGTTTAGGTTTAGATAATTTTAACAGGTTTTTGATGTCTTTGAATATTAATCAGGTTACTCAAAACTTTTTAGGTTAGAGAACATCCCAAGGCTGGGCTTTTGTAGGATATCTGGTATCCCTGTTCTGACATTACCAAATTTCAGTAACATCCTTTCACCAGTCATATGACAACTAAAACAAAGACCCTATTTGCACATAAAGTGTCTATTAATTTTATTTTGTAGTTTGACTGAAAATGTCTTTTAACTGATAGCATTTGAGGTGATTATTTAGCTTAACTGGCCAGTGAGAAAACAAATTCCTTTTATATTGTCATATGGTTATCTAGTTTGCTTAAAAACCTCCATTGGTATAATTAATATACTTAATTGTTATGTATACTTGACAAAACAGCTCTTTGTTTTCTTGGGAAGCTATAAATATTAAATAGTGATTTTTAAATGATCTTTTTTATCGAATTATATTTAGTCATACGTTCACCCTCTGGAAGGATATAATTTGCTTCCGATATTGAAATAATAGCTTGTTATATATTCAGAACTCAGCCGTAATGCTCCTTTTGGCATTCTCTGCTCCAGGAACAACAAAACATATATCTTAAACTTATTCAATTTAGTTTTATTTTCAATCCCTAATCAGTCTAGTCACCTTCTTCTAAACTGATTCCTTGATAGTTTTCTTAAAATGTGGTTTTCAAAATTAAACACAATACTTTAAATGTCTTTCTAGTGAAACTCATATAGTCCTTTTTCAAAGCAATAATGACATTATTTTGTAGATGTTTATTTATCTACTTATATTTCCTTACAAGACTAGGAACTCCTTGATGGTGAATATTTTATCTTATTATCTCTGCATGATGCTCTGAATTAAAATTATTGAACTGTTGGGGCACGTGGGTGGCTCAGTGGGTTAAGCCACTGCCTTCGGCTCAGGTCATGATCCCAGGGCCCTGGGATCAAGCCCCGCATCAGGCTCTCTATTCAGCAAGGAGCCTGCTTCCTCCTCTCTCTCTGCCTGCCTCTCTGCCTACTTGTGATCTCTCTCTCTTCAAATAAATAAATAAAATCTTAAAAAAAATTATTGAACTGTTAACCTCTTTACATAGTAGCAGACATAGTTACATATTTAGCTGTTAAGACTGTTGAAGATGAGATGTTGATATCCCTTTTAAAAATGCAGTGTAAAATTACTCCTGCCCTTATCATATTGTCCTTTTTCATACTGAATGTATATATCTTTATAATACAGTTGGGTATCAAATTGCCTAATTCTGGATGTAAATATTGTTCTGTTAAGCCTTCCCTAAGTAAAAAACACAAGTAAGGAAGATAACTTTTCCTGGAGGAATCAACCTTTGCAAACCTAAGATATAATTTTTTAATCATAATTTTCTCTCTGAACGTTCCTTAAAGAAAAAAAAAACAATAAAACTACTCATTGAAGTTCTCCAGAGCATTTGCTTTTGCAGGGGGAAAAAAAGTGAAAATATCAGATATAACAGATGCAGACTTTGTAGATACATCAAATTTTTTGTTGTCCATATTTTATTTATTGCCATTCATTGGCTTTGATTCCTTGTCAGTCCTGAGACCTCTCTTGAATCCAGATACGTGTGGCAAACTTCTTCTGAGTGTCTGACATATTTGTACCCCCTGTCCTTTGGAGCCATAAGACACTTTCCTGTTTGTGCCCTTTGCTCAAACTGTTTGCTTAAAAGTGTGCCCATTATCTTTTAAGATTTCCCTATTTTTCCTTAAGAAACTGCCTTATTGTATTTCCTACCTCTAGCAATGGCACTTGCTCCAGAATTTAGCATTTTGTTACTTTGAGTTTTTTGAGGCATAGTTTCTTTCTATTGCCTTGTCTTTACTTAGTTTCTCATATGTCTTTCCCAGAGTACCAGTCAACTCATCTGGCAGAGATAAACATGATTCCCTTTGGTTAACGCTGGTTGTCATGATCTGGGGAATGCTACTATGTTTGTGTGCAGGGCCCAGGGCTCCTAATACCTTATAAATAAACACTGTTTTGTAACAAGCTGATAATTTCATTTAGTTGTTTATATGGCTTTGCTAAGTTCAGTTTTGAGGGTTTTTTTGGTTTGTTTGTGTGTTTGTTTATTTATTTATTTTTTTAATTTTTATTTTTTTATAAACAATTTTTTATCCCCAGGGGTACATGTCTGTGAATCGCCAGGTTTACACACTTCACAGCACTAAC
>PISX010024147.1:0-28470 GCA_004024625.1 Mellivora capensis | reverse complement strand
AAATCTCAAATTAATAAAATTATGAATGAAAAGGGAGAGATCACAACTAACACCAAGGAAGTAGAAACAATCATCAGAAGCTATTATCAACAGTTATATGCCAATAAGTTAAGCAACCTAGAGGAAATGGATGCATTCCTAGAAAAATATAAACTCCCAAAATTGAACCAGGAAGAAATTGACAAGCTGAACAGACCGAAAACCTCCCAAAAAACAAGAGCCCAGGACCTGATGGATTTCCTGGGGAATTCTACCAAACTTTCAAAGAAGAAATAACACCTATCCTCCTGAAGCTGTTACAAAAAATTGAAGCAGAAGGAAAACTTCTAGACTCTTTTTATGAAGCCAGCATTACCCTGATCCCCAAACCAGGCAAAGACCACACCAAAAAGGAGAATTTCAGTTCTTAATTTTCTGATTTGTTTTTTTTCTCACGCACGTGTTGAATTTTTTCAAATGTTTTTCTAAAATTTTATCATCATGTGATATTTTTCCTTTACACTGGTTTTTGAATATGGAATCAGCCTTGATTTTCTATCTTCTGACCAATGTCCCTCATAAACATCAATAATTCTAAACAGACTTTTAGAAAACTATATTAGTTTTCTATTGCTGCCATCACAAATTACCACAAACTTAGTGACTTAAAAAGGCAAAAATGTATTCTCTTATAGTTGTTGATGTGCAAAGTCAGTTTCAATAGGCTAAAGTCATGGTGTCAACAAAGATGGTTTTTGTTCCCCGCCCCCCCGCCCACGCCGGAGGCTCTGTGGGGGAGAATCCATTCTCTTGCCTTTTCCTATATCCAGGGACTGCCTTACAGTCTTCGGCTCCTGGCTCCTTTTCTCTACACTGAAAGCTGTTGGGGTAGTATCGTCAAATTTCTCAGTCCCTCTGTGTCTGTGGTAACATCACTCTCTGACTGACTCCTCTTGCCTCCTTCTTGGAAGATATCAGGTCCCAAACAGAGAATCCAGGATAATCTTCCCACTCAAGATCCTTAGTTTAATCACATTTGCAAAGTCCTTTTTTTGCCATAAAAGGTAACAAATTCATAGGTTTCAGGAATTAGGAGGTAGACATCTTTGGAGGCCATGTTTCAGCCTACCACGTTTTCTTTCTTTTTACTGTTCTTATTTGGTTTTGGCATCAGGGTAATACCGTGCAGTCACATTTTTAGCTTTGCAACAAAATTCTGCTGTGATGAGATGCTACATTTTAAATTTTATAATTTTTTCTTACCATCGTCTCCTTCTGAGTTGGGAATACTGTGATGAGTACTCATATTATTGGGTAATGTCAATTGACAGGGCATTCCTTTAGCACAGGTGTGACGTCCTTGTATAATTAACGCAATGCTTTGCCATCTAGTTCAACAGCAAGATAGTCCGCACTTCACTATGCCCTAAAAGGTATGACATTTGAAGGTTATTTTTCTCTTCTTACTTTGACATGACAGGCATGCACTGGTATTTTTTCAAGCACAGTAGAGTGGTATTTGTGACTTGTAGCTCACCAAGAAGTAGTGCCAAGTGACCCCACCACCATATATGGTCTGGGCCTCACACTCACCTGCACTGCTGTAGCTTGAAAGCAGCCATAAACAATACATAAATAAATGAGCATCACTGTGTTCCAATAAAACTTTATTGATGGACACTAAAATTTGAATTTCATATAACTTTCACATGCTACAAAATATATGCTTTTCTCTTAAACCATTTGATAATATAAAAATTATTCTTAGCTTGTGGGCCACACAAAAACAGATGGCAGTCCAGATTTGGCTTCTGGGCCATAATTTGCCAACCACTGCCTTAACCTCAGGGGACCTATATTCTAAAGGCGGTTGCGGGGGCAGAAATTAACAAGAATATAAGTGAACAGGTAAAATAGATAATTTTCTGTGATAAAGGAAATTAAATAGTAAGATGGCCAGGGAAGGTGTCTCTCAGGGAACAGGTAAGGTGATCCTAAGTGATAAGAAAAGTCATGATGGGCCAGTCATAAGACAAGTTAAGAACAGAGTATTCTAGAAAAAGAAGAGCAAGAGTAAAGGCTGCATACAGGCAGAAGTTTGGTGAATTACAGGAACCTTTCCCAAAAAGGTCAAATGTAGCAGGAACATAATAAAGAGGTGAAATGGGGGTGAGAATATTTGGAAATCCAAAAAAGATGACATCATTGTTAAGAATTTAAATTTAAACTTAAGAAATTAACTTTAATTAGTTGACCACAGTTATGGTAGATCTAATTTTACACACTGGGCTTGTGGTCCCTTGCTAATTTTAGGAGCACACCAAGTCTTGTGAATTTAAAAAAAGAAAGGGAGAAAAGGAAAAAATGTTTTTATTTTTGCCACATAGTTCTAGGAAAATACAGTATCTCCTATATCATTTGGTATATCAAGAACAGATATAACTGGGCCACACAATTTACTTCATTAAATGCTCATCCTTAAGATAATGGTGTTCCCCATTTTATATTTGCTTATAATACAAATGTGCTCTTCACTGGCTGATTTAAGGCCTTTTATAGCGACATTATGTCAACTCTCTAGTTTCTTTATAAAACTTAAAACATTAAACCCTCAGTTTACCTTTTTTCTTCTTATATTCAGACCAATTTGTGTGTCCAAGCTTGTTCTAATTTCTTTGACTGCACTGGAAGGAAAATCATTTTTAAGTTTGCATTGATTTGTGGCAATATTTGTATTCAACAATCAAATGCTACACTATTTCCTTTTAAATGGCTATGTACTTAATTAGTTTCCCTTGTTCGCAATTAATTAGTTTCAAGCCTTCTTATTTTGGTATCGAACCTGACTATTGATAGCTGGAGTAGATACTGTATCAGATGGTAATGCATGTTTTCCAGTCACATTGCACAAAAAGTTTTCACTTCTGGAAAAAAGTTCTTCGTTGTGTATCATCTAATATCTTTCATAATTGTGAAATATGCTTCAACCAGTTTCTTTCTTTCATTTATTTTCTCCAGTACTGCTTCTAGTAAATAGGAGGCAAAAGGAAGCTGGAAGAGAAACACAGAAAAAAAGATGATCAAAACCCTATATTTTCTCCAGCTCAAAAACACACAGTAAGTATCACTAAACCACTAGAACTCAGCTATCTGCAACTCTGTACCCGTAATGGTACCCTACTGGGTCTCTTTTCAGCTGATCTTACTGGATAGTGGGGGTAATTTTTTCTTTTATAATAAAAATGATAAAAGAGCAGAAGTAAAATGAAAAAAGATAAACGCCTTATTGAACAATTCATGGTTTACTGACCATGTTAATGATGTAATCTGCAATACAAGCAGCGAAGCCATTTGTCTTCAATCAGCTGATCAATAGCAGGTTACGGCCATCTCCAGGGCCCACAGGCCCACAGAAGTCATACAGTATGCTCATCAGTCATCAAAGAATGAGAGAGAACTATCAATACACTTGTCTGTGTGGGAGCCAAACACTTCGAGAGTCGTAGGGTAAAATTTCAGAGGGAAAAAAATGGCAAAAGTATACCCATTGATTAAGTTGTTATAGAAAAGTTTGTTTGGCATATCAAAGTGTAATACACATGTTGCAAACTGCTGAGTTTATAAAATGTAGAGTACATTTTTAAATTTCATAATTTATATAACTTTTCTGGTAAAGTTTCATTGTTCCCTCTGCTTCCCTGGGCTTCCTGGAGAACTCCAACTCGTACGATGCACGTGTGCACTGTAAGTGGGAGAAAATCTCAACTGTTCTCCAATTACTCACACAGATCCACTAACTCGCTTCCACCTCCTGTCCAGCTCTCTGGTCTCACAGAGAGGTTTCTAATAATTAAGACGTTCATTACGTTACTTCTTGGAGTTGTCCTTTGGGTCAACTAGGGAAAGACTACTTTTGTTTCCCTGAATAAGTTAGTTGAGAATGCTTGTCACGCCCCGTCCCCTTTCCTAAGGGGAAGTGGCATCGGGCCCTTTTTTTGTGCTAGAATGACCACTGGCAGTGTCACCCATCAGCACCTGAGCAAAGACTGATGCTCCCAGTAGGGGTTGCCTACCTGTGCTCAGCTAGGGTGATTATAATTAGTTAAACCAAACAGAATGGCTCTTTTCTGAATCTGAATTGGGGGGAAAACAGAAAAGATTGGCCAGGGACAGTGAAACACCAAGCAAACTGATTATGTAGCCCATGAAAGAAGCAGAGACCAAAGCCACCATAGCATTGCCTCAGATCCCAAGTTTTTAACTGAGATTCCAGTTTAACTTCTTTCTTATCCTTATAACAAACTACCTTCTCCTTAGGACAGCCTAAGTCTCTTCCAGGAGCTTCACACATTGTCTTCCTTGAAACTTACCACTGAAGAAAGCATAAGATACCAAAATACCACATTTCTTCAGTTCTGAAGATAGACTTGAACAGAAGATACACACATTCACTTAAAAACAGCTTTTTCTGAGGGAAAAATCCCCTACCACATTAAATATATACATACTGTGTTGACATTCCAATGTCGGAAAAACAAAAATATGGGGAAAATGCATTTTAGAATCAAGGAAGAAGTCCATTAGACTTCCTTCTATAAGATAAGGATACTAAAAGCAAATCCTTACTTTGACAGTTTGCCCTTCTGGGATGCAGAAAAGGGTTATATTTGGCAAAACTGTCAGTCTTATAAATTAGATAATTTAAATTCCCAGGGCATTAATATTAGATGTTAAAGAAATGCACATACATAAAACAAAACTATCAAGCAACATTCTTTTGTGTTGGCCAAGGCTACCAGTACTATTCACATTCCTACCAAAAAAGCAAACAAATGGGCGCCTGGGTGGCTCAGTCGGTTAAGCTTCCAACTCCTAATTTAGGCTCATCATGATCTCAGGGCTGTGGGATGGAGCCCCATGTCCGCTTGTCCTTCTCCCTCTGCTCCTCCCTCAGCCCCGGCTCACATACTTGTTCTCTATCTCTCTCTCAAACCAATAAATAAAACCTTTAAAACAAATAAGAATTAAAAAAAAAAAAAAGCAAACAAGATGAGAATAACCTCTCTTTTCTTCCTGGTAGAAACAAAAAAGTTCATTTCCTTGGGCAGAGGACATGAACAGACATTTCTGCAAAGAAGATATCCAGATGGCCAACAGACACATGAAAAAGTGCTCCACATCACTCAGCATCAGATAAATAAAATCAAAACCACAATGAGATACCACCTCACACCAGTCAGAATGGCTAAAATTAACAAGTCAGGAAATGACAGATGCTGGCGAGGATGTGGAGAAAGGGGAACCCTCCTACACTGTTGGTGGGAATGCAAGCTGGTGCAACCACTCTGGAAAACAGCATGGAGGTTCCTCAAAAAGTTGAAAATAGAGCTACCCTATGACCCTATGGAAAGAACCTAGATATCCATCAACAGCTGAATGGATAAAGAAGATGTGGTATATATATACAATGGAATACTATGCAGCCATCAAAAGAAATGAAATCTTGCCATTTGCGATAATGTGGATGGAACTAGAGGGTATCATGCTTAGTGAAATAAGTCAACCGGAGAAAGACAACTATCATATGATCTCCCTGATATGAGGAAGTGGAGATGCAATGTGGGGGGTTTGGGGGGTAGGAAAAGAATAAATGAAACAGATGGGACTGGGAGGGAGACAAACCATAAGTGACTCTTAATCTCACAAAACAAACTGAGGGGTGCTGGGGGGGGGGGGGAGGGAAAGGGGGGGGGGGTTATGGGCATTGGGGAGGATTTGTGCTATGGTGAGTGCTGTGAAGTGTGTAAACCTGGCGATTCACAGACCTGTACCCCTGGGGATAAAAATACATTATATGTTTATAAAAAAATTTTTTTTAATTTTTTAAAAAGTTCATTTCCTAAAGCTGGTCAGGGAAAAAAAGAGTTATCTGACCAAAAACTTTGGGAAACAAACCAAACTTTAAAAATGTCCTTCATTTCACTCACTGTACATGCTTTTTATGACTTGTCATTTACTGGGAACTATAAGGCCGGCTCTCAACAAGATCTTTCAGAAGTTTGTTTTTTTTTTTAAGATTTTATTTATTTGAAAGACAGAAATCACAAGTAGACAGAGAGGCAGGCAGAGAGAGAGGAGGAAGCAGGCTCCTCGCTGAGCAGAAAGCCCGATGCGGGGCTCGATCCCAGGACCCTGGGATCATGACCCGAGCCGAAGGCAGAGGCTTTAACCACTGAGCCACCCAGGCGCCCCTGTTTTTGTTTTTTTAATATATAGGGATCAACTGTAATTTTCTAAAATATAAAATTAATGTAATTTTGTATTAAGTTCATTAATAATTGAAACAAACTGAGAGGAAGTCTAAGGCAAAGTCAGAATTACAAAACACTTCAAATGAACATAATAACTGAAAGTAACTGTTAATCAAAAAATTAATAAGCGCATGTCCTTTCTACTTTATAAATTGTTCCTTACTCATGGAGTAGACCCAATATATATTCAAATAATGAGTGTACTAGTGGTCTTGGGTTTACAAATAGCCTCTCTTGACAAGTCCTCACTATTCACCTATTGGCAAACTTCTTCCATAGACTGTACAGATAAAAACTTCTCCTTAGTCTAGGATGAATTAATGAAAATTCTTGTTTTCTGAGAGTGACAAAGAACGGCATTCTGAATTCACTGGATATTTTAGTCAACTGAGAGTAATCACTTTTATTACTTACAGATTATTATTCATTCTTAAATCTTATAAATTACAGTTAACCTGAAGACTCATAGAACGTATTTAATCCACTGTGATTGAAGAGAGTTCTGCAAAATCCTACAGTACCAAATGAACATCAGTTCTCAACATACAGCTATAGATTGGGTATAGTTAAGACTGTCCTTAAATATGAGATGCCTTGGAAAGTGCTTTAAAGGGGCATCTGGGTGGCTCAGTCCTTAGGTGTCTGCCTTTGGCTCAGGTCATGAGCCCAGGGTCCTGGGATTAAGGCCAGCATTAGGCTCCCTGCTCAGCAGGAAACCTGCTTCTCCCTCTCTCACTCCCCCTCCTTGTATTTCTTCTCCCACCATCACTCTGTCTCTGTCAAATAGATAAATAAAATCTTAAAAAAAAATTCACATAGCATGTTTGTTTGCCCTATTTTTTGTTTTTGTTTTTTTAACTGCAAAATGTCTTTAAAACATAAAGAAGACCAGGAGACTTGAATTTCCTGCTACTTTGAGTCTAGATTCAGTGCTAGTTTATTTCCCATAGGGAGTTTAGCATTAATTAAAATCTCTGGATATGCATTCTGGAGGGAACTCCCTCGGATACAGAAAGAACACTGATAGGAGTTTGGAGTTGGACTGATGTGGCGAGCTGACTGGCCAACACAAACTTTCTTGCTTAGCCCATCACATGTATCTGAAACAACAAACCCAACAATCATGCTGCCTAGGGTTGGACTATGTCAGGGACTATCAAGTCCAGAAAGCCTGCATGAGCTCTTTCTTTCTCTTGCATAACAAAGGAGAAGTGATCCTGGGGTATGTCAATGCAGGATTCCACCAGCTTGAACTCTTGGACAGAATGGCACAAATAGTGAAGAACTGATACTATGTGAGATTTCTTCATCGGAAATTTAATGAGGACCTTGGAACAACAATTGAGTTTTGCTTGGTGCAGTGTCGTCCTAAAGCAGGTCTTCCTAGCCACTCGGCTGTCGCACTCGCAAAAGGTAATTTCTCTTCTGGAGAGATTTCCCCAGATTTCACACAGACTTCCAGCTCATCTTACGTAAACACCTACAGATGTTTGCCTTTAGGAACTGGTATGTTGCTGACACAATCTCAAATTTATCCCTCACACTTAACAAATTGCGGTTTCATTTAGAGGTGTTTCTGTATAAAGGTTAAGGTATGAGTGATGGTCGCAGATGTTTGAGAGTGACGCTGGAAAAATAACAAAGCCTAAAGTCCCTGACTATAAAACAGAGATAACTTAAAGCATGAGCACTTGTTGGAATGTGCTCTTAACAATAAAAAAAAAAAAGGAAAATTTTTGTGTAACAAGAAAAAAATATGAAATAAGGATAACTTTTTAAATCTAAGGGACAAATGAGCATTTTCACCATTTTCATTCTTGTTTTGGGTTTGAAAACTATTACCAAGAAGATATCATTTTTAAAACACAAGCTGACTCTAATCTATCTTGACTCATACTGAAAATAAAGATGTTAAATTTTATGTCATATATCTGCTTTTACTGGAAACATGAAAGAAGGTTTAACATTGTTTAAAAAAAAATTCTAGGAAGGCTTTGAATGGAAAATTTTGAACTCTGGCTATTTCAGCTAGATGTGAGAAATCTGTGTGGGTGGCTGATTTGTGTGGGTTTCTGTGTGTGAGCAAGGGTGAGTGGGTGAGTATGTGCATGCATGTGTTCGCACGTGTTCTGAGTGCAACAGAGTAGATGTGTTCAGAGTTCTAAGGAGAAACTTTCAGTTAACCTTCAGGCTGGAAGGTACTCTATTTACAAGAGCCAGGGACATTGATAAAACCCTTCTCACTGCCATAGTGCAAGGATTCTGTCGAAGGTAAGCATATTTTGCAGAGAGCCACTGGGGAAAGAGCCGTTTCAAATTTCAGCATTTGCGAGATCTGAAGCAACTAAGAGGAACAGGGATATTTAAAGCTAAAGAAAAACCACTGATTAAATTCCATACTTTAAATTCTCAACAGCTGAAGGCAGAAGGAATTTCTGATATGGTCCCAATGCAAGAAAATGATCTCCAAAAAGTGGACTAAAATGGACTGAAGGAAATCCAAAAAAGCATTAGCAGTAACAAAGAACAGGGCAACAACAAAACGAAATCAAGACACATTTTCCAGCCATTTCCGGCTCAAGGTTTTTATACAAATCCTAGTAAAGAAATAT
This sequence comes from Mellivora capensis, assembly GCA_004024625.1. Lineage (NCBI taxonomy): Eukaryota > Metazoa > Chordata > Mammalia > Carnivora > Mustelidae > Mellivora > Mellivora capensis. Next base: position 19,568 of record PISX010024147.1, on the reverse strand, counting down.
ATTGTGTTTTTAAGTGTGTATTACTTGTTTTGTACAAGTATACATATTTTAATATATATACCCATAATTCTCTTCAAGTTAACTGTTTAATAAATTTCACAGTTGATACAAATTAACTCTTTGTTTATTGTCTTCCACCCCCAGAAATGTAAGCTCCATGAAGGCAGTGATTTCTGTCTCCTTGGTTCACTTCTTATCTCCACTGATTCCCTCCAATACCTTTTAAAGTCCCAATCCAAAAGGACTGTTTCAGATATTTTTAAGGCCTGAAAACAAAGCTAAATGACCTCTATGACAATTTAATTCTGAGGATCAGAATGGGCAGAACAAATAAACTGTTGTCTTTTAGAGGGCAGAGTATAAACCCCTCCTGGTCTGGATACGTGAGAAGGTAAGATTGGCCAGAGTATCACAGGTGGACATCTCCTTCTGTGCCAACTGAAAGGAGCAAATTAAATAAGAAACAAAATAATTTATCTCATTTATTCATAAGTATGGCCAATAGAAATTCAAATTCAAAGGCATTTAAGGCTATCTCTGTGAATTAATGGTGGAGGTACATGGCACATGTGATACAAGAAATTTACCGAATCTTTTACTGAATCTTTCTTCTCCTCTTTTCAGTATTAAGGAAAGCATTTTTTAAATGGAGAAACAGTTCACATAACGCAAAACTCACCAAAGTATGTAATTCACTGGTTTTTAGTATATTCACAAGGTTGTGCGACCATCATTCCAGAACATTTTCATCACTCTCAAAAAGAAACCTTGTACCCATTAGCAGCCCCTCCCATCTCCCCATTCCCCCCATTCCCTGGCAACCACTCTTCTACTTCCTGTCTTTATAGATCTGCCCATTCTGGACATTCCATATGAATGCAATCATAGACAAATGTGGCCTTTTGTCTACGGCTACTTTGACTTAGTGTAACAGTTACAAGGTTCTTCCATGTTGTAGCCTGTATCAGTCCTTCATTCCATTTTACGGCTGAATGATAAACAGTCCATGTATGCACATGCCACATTTTGTCAATCTGCTCATCAGCTGACATACCTTTGCGTTACCTCCACTTCTTTTGAGGTATTAAGGATAACGCCTTTGTGAATGTAGGAGTTCAACGTAGGAGTTTTTGTATGGACATGTGTTTTCATTTATTGTGGGCACTTACCCAGGGGATGAAACTTCGGGGACATATAATCTCCCTCCTCAACTTTCCGAAGAACTGACAGACTGTTTCCCAGGAGTGGCATCATTTTACATTCCCAGCAGCAACGAATGAGGTGAGGGTTCTAATTTCTCCATCCTCACCAACCCTTGGTATTGTCTGTCTCTTTTGTTATAGCCTTCCCACTACTAGTTATGAAGCAGTAACTCATTTTGGGTTTTGGTTTGCATTTCCCTCATGGTTAAGGATGTTGCACATCTTTTCACGTGCTCATTAGTTATTTGTTTATCTTCTTGCAGAAATGTCTACTCAAATCCGTTTTTTTGCTTTTCATTGCTGAGTTGTAAGAGTTTGAGAAGTGTTCATAAATGGTTAAATTTCACTAAGAAGAGCCAGATAGAAGGCTAGGCTGAATTAATGAAAGCTCGTGAGTCCTTGAATATTGTTAATGGGAGGCATCTACTAAATTTTCTCCGGCTTCAGTACTGACATCTCCTCCCTACCAAATCTGATTGACGTCTTTGGGTTTCTTAAACTCTTAAAGGTATCATCATCTGTCTCTTTATGTAGGGTATTAAACTCACCCATCTATGGCTTCTGCTTTCTGACGTCACCTCATCTCATTACTGCTATTGATTCAATCACTGTAATGTGGATCACATCTACCTCATTCTTTCTTTTTATGGCGAGGGCACATGCAGACCCTCATTGCCCTTTGCCTCAACTATCTTCCTGCTCCCAGTCTCTCTCCCTCCAGACCTGATGTGTGCTGATCTCAGGCTTCTGTTCCAAAGCACAACTCTGATCATATCCCCTTCCTGCTCAAAAGCTTTCATAGTTTGCTCCCAGCCTACTTTTTCTATCTCTGTTTTTCCTCCTACTCCCTAAACTACAGAAAAAACAATTTTGAAGGGCTCTCCCATCCTATTATAATCATTAACTTGTTTGTCTCTGCCATAAATTATACATTTTTAAAAAATGTACCATGTAAAAAGAGGAAGTACTGCAAGTAAAAATATTCAAAGAAATTAAGAGGCAGCTGTGCCATAAAAAATGATAGCGGATATTAGAAAGTTTTTTTTTAAAGATTTTATTTATTTATTTGAGAGAGAGAGAGACAGTGAGAGAGAGCATGAGAGGCGAGAAGGTCAGAGGGAGAAGCAGACTCCCCGTGGAGCTGGGAGCCCGATGTGGGACTTGATCCTGTGACTCCAGGATCGTGACCTGAGCTGAAGGCAGTCGCTTAACCAACTGAGCCACCCAGGCGCCCATAGAAAGTTTTTTTTAAGTGTAATTTTTATTGCTAGCTATCTGTGGGATGAAGGTGGGGTGCAGATAAAGATTAAATGTATAAAGTTACCAACAGTATCAGGACCACTTGAACAAATGAGGACATATACTTGCATTCTGTATGAAATATAGAAAAGTTAAGGTTTTAGACCTTTTGGTTCTCAGGGAATCTGGCTAACACAGCAGTAGGTATTACACTCTTACGCTGGAGTCCCACACTGCCACATGGCAGAATGGCTTTTTATTCTGTGGTAAATATTTTATAAATACAAGTTTTCATCCAATGATTGCTGAGAAAAATTACTTTGCAAGAAAATAATTTTGTGGCCCAATCCTTAAACCAAAGCTAAAACCGCGGGGCCAGATGGACTCCTAAGATCTGTGAATTCCCTTACATACAGCACCCAACACAGAGGGAGGACGTAAAAGAGAGGTTTTTCGACAATTTTATCCTCAAAATAATTTAATAACCAAGTATCAATTATTGAATTAACTCATTTTTGAAGGAAATGTGCTCTACTATTCCACAGCCTAACAATCCTGTAAACCAGATACACAGAACCGTATGTCTTACTCAACGGACGCAGGAGGAAACACACACCCTTCTGGCCATGTGATCCTGAGAGCATCACCTAGCCTCTCACAAAATCGGTGCACAAAGAAAACCTTCTCTACAATTCAGGACAAATATAATTGCTGGAACCGAGAGAGAAGAAAAGTAGGCTAAAAAAAAAAAAGAGAGAGAGAGATGTTTTCTATCTTCTAGATTTTTCTCTTGGGTATAATTATGCAGTGACATCCAAGTGCAGCCAATGAAGTCCCTATCTTTTTCACAAAATTCAAAGACATCAGCAAAACCACCTATGTCAGTAATAAAAATAAAAAGTCTTTGACTTTTTAAATGTTTTCATACTGTCACAGTGGAATAAAATTAGCTTGAAAAATGATCTAAAGGCACACAACGCAGTTCATTATGTAGAACAGCAACAGCAGAGCTTTCCCAGTGTTCATAAAGGCCGCTCCATTAAATTTACCTCCAGTCAATAATTAGGAGTCCACAAATAAACCCGGGCAATTAAATCAATACTGCCAGGCAATTATATTCCCGAGTCCAGGCTCAGTGGCACAAAAAGGCATTACATCAAACTGCATTATGAAGCGATCTGATGCCATTTTCAGCAGGATTTTTTTTTTTTGCACTAACTAAAGAAAGCAGGCACACACCCAGATAACGCAGAATGTGTGCATGCATGTCTGCCCAGGTGCATCAGACAAAATCAGCGCTGGGGTCAAGAGCGCTCTCGTAGAATTTAATAAAGATGTACACCTGTGGACATATTATTTTTATGGTTGTAACTGATGACAGAAGTTCCAGATTAGACGGTCATACTTACAAGCTGAACATTAAAAAAAAATTCACTCGTAAGTTTATTTTTATCATTTTCAAGCTTAAAAATATAACCCGACACAATCATTACTAAACTCCTTTGATGTGCCCAGCATTGGGCTGGGCGTGGGGCGTGCAACATAATTAAGAAATGGCCTTTCTTCTCAAAAGTAAGTTGTCACCACATAAGACTCTGTCCAGTGCCCATATGTCTGCGCTTGAATAACTACACCAAAGATTGCCAATCACCTTCTATTATTATTGAAGCGATTCCAGATGTTTCAAAACTATATAAGACTGATACTAAGAGTATTAGTAGCTCAGATAGGCTTTGACTTATCCTTGACTTTTCCAAAAGGACAGATACTGTTCTTTCTTAATGTAAATGTAAAATAACGGCATTTAAATTCTGCCTTTATTTTTAATCTTGACACAGAAACATTTACGATGACTTTCCAAAACTTACAGGACAGTCAAGATTTTTTTTTTCTTGGCTCTTTTTTTTGAAAAACGCGTTTTAGCTCTTTTAATTCTTGGTTCTTTTCAAAAAGACACAATTAGGCTGAGCAATAAGAACCGTAAATGAAAGAGTTTTCGAATACATTACGTGCTGTCGGTGATGTCAACACAAAAGCTGGCTACGACTAGAAAGGCTGGGCTCTCACCTGCCAATAAACTGCCCTTGATCACTTACAAGAGGGGCACATCCCAGAAGACTCTATGTGTATTAAAAAAATACTTGAAAGGAAAGAAAAAGTATCACACAGGTCACAGCAGCAGTCTCAATGGACCCCGCAGGGATTTCAGCTCGTCTTGGCCTTGTCATCCTCTATGCAGCTTTCCACTCGGCCCAGAAAATGTCGATAGGAAAATGTTTGAGGGGCCTCTGGTGGAAATTTTTTCATTCTTTCTGCATTGACAGGATGCCAAATCAATATTTACTTCCCACTAACAAGCTGCTCGAGGTCTCAGTAGAAAATATTGTAGAGAATGCGGGAAGACACAGTAATAAACAGCTGTCTGGCTGTGAGGAAAACATGAATTGACTGGAAACAGGTCCATAGTAAAAGGTCACCGAAACCCATGAACTCCTCAGGTGTCCATATCAACCACCAACTTTAAAGACACATAATAAAGAATCTCTTCTCCTAAGAGGGCTGAGAGAATAGATCCTTTTCAGTGTAGCAGGCCTACAGGTTGACTCAATAATTTAATTAATGCATTTGCTAAGACCTGTGTTGGCCCTTCCCAAGGCATTTGTTTCATTTGTTAAGTCCAAAAGTACAAACAGAGGGTTAACTTTCCTGTCTACCTATTGGAATACTTCTTTACCTAACAGAAGTAAATGATGTGGTAAGTGTTTATAAAAAGTTAGACATCGAGTAAAAGTGTAAGGCTTGGAATATTTTTTTTTAAAGAAGTTTTTGGAGATGAAGCAGAAAAATAAAATACCTGTCCTTCAAGAAGTTTCTGAATATACAACAGCCATTCTCGGTCATTCTCAGCATCTATCCTTGTCCTTTCTAGGTCCTAAAGGAAGAAAATCAAAAGACCCATGTTAATTTCATTTACATGAACTTGATCATACTGTTAGATACTGAATAAATTTAAAGAGATACTGGTAGAATAGGGTTCTGTAAAGACCAGCCCGTCCTTCCAAAGTAGGGAATACACAAATCTGTCCTCTTAATATTTAATTTATAGATACTGACATGTAGAAGATAAAGCCGTATTTCTGTATTTCACAATACAATTCAGGAATATTTTATTTCTGTCTTCACAGTGGAGCTCAAGGTAGGGACAGAGGTGGCGGTGAAAGCGATTAAAATAAAGTGAAAAACAAGACAAAGCTATATGAAAGAATCATTTACAAGTGACTCTTGTAAGATTACATAAACCATATGTTAATTAAGAAATCTGACCTCTCAATAGATAATCAAGGAATAACTGTTACAACTGCAAACAAAATAGGACATGGCGTGGCTCTGGTGTTTTTAAATGCTTGCTTATTATAAACATCCAATAGTTAACTGATAGGTAAGGGACATTTCTACTTCAAGTGTTGTAAGGCCTTAAATATTTTCAACCCAACAATGATCAAGTTAAAGTATTCATATGTATTCATATGTGCAGTAGATTATTCAGTTAAAATCATGATTCAGCTTTCAAAAAGGTGGACTTTTCAGAAAGGGACAGGTTTAGGAAACGAACATTTGTTGAAATTTACTAGAGGCCAGGTATCGGGGGAGGCACTTCGCATAGGTTATCACAGTTTTTATACTAATTTACTAGAGTTCAGTGTGGTTTAAAGAATGTATGGTGGTTCGGGCTCTGCTTAGACAAGTCCAGTCAACTCTCTAGACCTCTGAAAAGATGCAGGGATCTTATTAAGCTCTGATCTACAATTAAATTTAGCAAATGTATCAAGGTGCACGGATCCTTCGCAGAACACTGTGATTTCTACTGGAGTCCTTTCTCTTCAAGGAGGATGTGCACTGAAGGCTGTGAAGTATGCATTTCACAGTGCTGTATGTTCCAACTCTGGAATGTATCTGCCCAGAGGCTGGGGTGCCCTTTCTTAACAGAACTGCGCCAGCTAATCTTTCAGACTATGAAGAGAGATCTTCTAATTCATATACCCAAAATGGATGTTTTTCTATTCAGAGAGAGAGTGCTTTTTGCTAATCTGTAAGCCCAGAGAAGGCATCTTTTGAGACCACACAAAGTTGATGGGCCTGTCTTTCAGAATATGTATCTGTATTTGTGCCCACACATGAGTACACAAACACACACAGACACACATGAGGGATTTGGGTCATCTACTTGTTTTAAAACTCTTAGGGAACAGTGAGGACTCAATCTTAATTTTTTGTTAGGACTCTCACTATCAATCAAGACATTTTAATTTAATGTCTATAGCAAGATATAGTTAACATCCTTGCCAGAGATACAATCGTTTCCTGTGTGTCTTATATCTGATACTATATTTGATAATGCTCTTGTACTTCAGAATTCAGAATTCAGAAAGTGAATTCAAAGTGTAGAAAGTCACAGGCATTAGCTGGGGTGCCAAAAATAGGAAACGGAGAGTTCACCCACGGGATGAAAATCATCTCTGCAGGATTCCTTTGACCTCTTTTCTAAGAATTCTTGGCAGTTTTAAAACCTTGGCAAATCGTAGATCTGCTCTACTCCAGAAGTTTTTCTGTTTTCATTATTTTCTTTAGAAGTTTTTTGAGCAGCTGATGGGGGGCTGGAGGATGTTCTCATACAAACATTTAAGTCTATCATTTTACTTATTCATAGTGCCATCATCTCTTCATTGTTTCCAAACAACCAAATCTAATATTCATGTGTCAAAGTCCAGAGATTTATTAGGAGAAAAGGAGCGAGTATCGCCTTCAGGTTTCACAGCAGACTGGACACAGGATAAGGTTCTGCTATCTAAGAGGTCATGACTATGTATAAACCGCAGTGGCCTCCCCAGGAGAACGGAACTGTTACTGAAGACCCATATCGACATGCACATTAAATTCACTCAGACAGGAGTACTTCACCCAACTTAAATCCATAAATATATTTTTTTCTTTAACTTGATCAGCAATAATTTTGAATTTAGCTAGGAAAGCCCATATATTTACTACTTTTGTACAGGAGAAAAAGTCTTCAAATCCATTCAAATTGGCTTAATTAAAAATCTAGCTTACAAGATGTATGATTAACTAAATTAAAAAAATAGAAGAGACAGGAGATGACTTGAATAACTGATCTGAATAACCAACATGCTGTTCTAAAGGTTTTATATACTGGCTTATTTAGAGAAAAATATTTCTCTAAATGTTTTCTGAGTTGGTCAATAGCCACAATTTAACAGGCATGTTACTATGCAGAACTTCATTAATATTATCTTGAAGATGAAACTCTAAGAATTGTAAAACAAATAAAAGTGTTTAAATTTGATGTGTTAAAAATATTTAAATGATCTTACCATTTCATCTTCTGTATCCATTATTTCCTCTAGATCTGACCGTGAAATGTTCAGGATCGAAGCTGCCAAGGTCTGGGCTTTATGGGTTGAGGTTTTGCGAGCATCCCTGTTTTTTCGCATTTTTTGGAACTCTCTAATTTGTTGCCTTATCTCATGGACATCACTTTGTAACTCTTTGACCAAAGCCTGCAACACATTGGAAAGAATGTGGGCTCATATGGAAGTCATAAATGAAGACAAAGCAGTCACAATACAAAAATGCGAAGATACCAGCAAATCATGGCTTATTAGGATTACTTGGATTTTATTTATTTTGGAACATAGTAGATTGCTCTTTACTTTTTGTCTGTATGTAATAAAAGTTCTCTTAAATGCGTACTTAACTAACTTGCTGGATTAACCAAACTCTCCAATCCCTCTTTCAGATTTACCAACTGATCCCCCTGCTTGGTGAATGCTTGAAGCAGGCAGGCTGCTTTCCATCATGCCAGAGCACAACCACTCCAGCCCACTGAGCTGATGCCAACTGTCATTCCTGTTTATTCTTAAATGTGTGTATATTCATTTTAATAGGTTAATTCATGATTAATTTACTTATTACATAAACTGATGAAAAACAGCTGCAGAAAGAGAGTTGTTTCTATTTTATTAAGACTGGATCAGAAAGGACCTTTTTTTTCCCCCCAGAAAGAACTTTGCAAGGACATGATAAAGACAAGTTGGGTAAATGTGTAATTAAATTATGTGTGGGCAAGACAACAATAAAGATTTAAAAAATTAAAAACCTAGGACTGCTTCACAAAAGCCTTTAAGACATGAATCAATGCTGGTCCATATCATGCTAACACATGCATAAGGAAAGGACATCCCTTACTCTGGGTGGACAGAGCTCTGGACCTCAACGCCTGGCTTTGTGATCAGAGAACAGGTTAGCTAAATGTTTGGGTTATTTTTTGGTCTTTTGCCAGCTCAAGCAATGTTGCAATAAATAACAGTACTCAAGTATACATTTTGCATCTCTAGGATATATCTCTAGAAGTGAAATTGCTGGAAGAAAGGATTTGTCTAACTCTAATTTTGAAAGCTGTTACTTAATCTTTTCCCTCTCCAAGATGGTCCCAAGATACACCTCCACAAAGAACATATGAAAGAACCTGTATCTCCACACCATTAGCAAAACACCAATCTAAGATTTCGCTAGTTTGTTTTCCCACTGTATTTTTAAATTTCATTTCTCTGATTTAAAAAAAAAGGTTGAACATCAGCCTTAAGAGATAATTACATTTCTTTGGTCATTTTTTTCTGATTTTTTTAGCAATTTATAGGAGTTGTTTACGTATTTGGATATTACATTTGTCTACTGTACCTATCCAAATTTTTTCATACTTTGTATTTTCTTTCCAGAGTAATTAGTGTTCCATGCCAAAGAAAAAAAATTTTTTTAAAGATTGTATTTATTGTTTATTTGTCAGAGACAGAGAGAGCACACAGCAGGGGAAATGGCAGGCAGAGCAAGAAGCAGTTTCCCTGCCGAGCAAGGAACCTGATAAGGGACTCAATCCCAGGACTCTGGGAGCATGACCTGAGCGGAAGGCAGACGCTAACCGACTGAGGCATCCTGGAAAAAATATTTATGTTTTTAATATCCAATGATGATTTTCCTTTCTTTCTCACTTTTGAATTTTGTGTGATACTTCAAAAAGCATTCTTCACAAAGAGATATATAAATGCATTTTCTCACCATAATTTTTTGTTACTTTTAAGATTTTATTTTTCATTTTTATGTTTTTTACCCATTTGTCATCATTTAGAAATTATTACATAAAATCAGTCATCCTACAACCGTTATTAAAAAGTTCAACTAGTTCAACTAGGGTGTCTGGGTGGCACAGTCAGTTAAATGTCTGACTCTTGGCTTCAGCTCAGATCATGCCTTTATCATTGTGGGATCAATCCCTGCATGGGGCTCCAGACCCAGCACACAGTCTGCTTAAGACTCTCTCTCCCTGGGGCGCCTGGGTGGCTCAGTGGGTTAAGCCTCTGCCTTTGGCTCAGGTCATGATCTCAGGGTCCTGGGATCAAGTCCCGCATTGGGCTCTCTGCTCAGCAGGGAGCCTGCTTCCTCCTCTCTCTCTGCCTGCCTCTCTGCCTACTTGTGATCTCTGTCAAATAAATAAATAAATTCTTTAAAAAAAAAAAAAAGACTCTCTCTCCCTCTCTCTCTGCCCCTCCTGGCCCCACTCTCTCTGTCTCTCTTAAATAAAATAAATCTTAAAAAAAAAAAAATAAAGTTCACCTTTCTCCCTCTGGTCTCATATGTGTTTAGGTCAGTGTCTGGACTTTCTCTTTTGTCCCATCTCTCTTTTATTAATGAAGCTTTATAACTTATTTAAACTAGTAAGGCTTTATAATAAATGTTAACATCTGCAGGGCTAGTTCCCTCTTACTACCCTTCTTTTTCAGGTTTTTCTTGGTAATTTTTGCTTGTTTGGTTTCCATATGAACCTCCATGTGAACCTTGTCTAGTTTCCCTCCCCCTAAAAAACAAATCTTACCAGTAATTTTATTTCAATCATGTTAAATTCCATCTGTGTCAGGGTAACCTTCTAGCATGCTGAGTCTTCCTAATTGAAGACCATGATGTTTCCTTCCCATTAACTCTTTATTTGTGTTTCTTAGGATCATTTTTAAGTTTTCTCTTTCTATCTTATTGCTCTTGCTAGCTTATTTATTTGTTGGAGGGAAATTATTGTTGAATTACAGGTTCAATATCTGTTCTGCTCCATTATTTGTTTCTTTCCTTGAAGACTCCAAGTATACATATGTTGAATCTCTGTCACTTGCTTCATAAATCCCTTTCCCCCTAATATGCTTTATTTTTTAACTGAGGCAAAATTATAAATGAAATAGTGCACACATTTTAAGGGTTTAATGAGCTTTGACAATGTATAGAGCCATCACCCTGCTCAAGATATACAAAGTCTTCATACTCTAGAATTTTCTCTGATGCCCCTTCCTAGGCAATTCCTTCCACACCCAAACTGTGATTGTTGACACATACACATTTATATGAGACCAGCAATATGTGTATTTCATGAGATAATTTCTTTTCTTTTACTTCCCTGCTTTGGCTGCTACCTTGCTTCCATCTGTTCCTATGTCTCAGCATCTGTTTCCCAAATTCTTAAATTTAATTCCACCTTAAACATAGGCTTTTTAGAGGAAATTATTTCATTAATATTTCAAATTTATACTCAAAATTTTCAGCTGCTCTGTGGCAACTTATCTGTGGTGAGACTTATTTTCCTGCCACTTACTTTTTCTGTCTTTCTCCATTCTTACTCTAGTACATTTGCATAGATACAGTGTTGGTTCATTTCTCTGGACTCATTTTTGAAGGAGAAGATTTTTTCCTAGATCATCTATTTATAGAAAGTTACACAGAAGAAAAGTCCTGTAGTATGTTCCAGGCTAGTGAAATTTTACATACTACTTTAATTTTTTTTTTTGATGAATTCCATTTGCCAGGTTATTTTTGTTATGATTTGCTTGCCTTTTGTTTTGTTTGTTTCACAATGTAAGGAATCTCTTTTCTTGGCTGCTATGAGACAAGCGGGCTCCTTCAGATATTCCTTGTCTCTGTTATTTTTCATTAAGCCCTATTTCCTTATGGAAGCAAACCAGTTCTAGGATGGCTATCACAAATCACTGTAGACCTGTTCCACTGTTGCAAATAGTGAATATTGGATTTGTACCTCATGTGAACTTCCATCTACTAAGAGGTCTTGATCTTTCAGAGGTCTGGAGGACCTAAGACTTCTTTACATGGTGTCTTATTTCTGTGTCCTTTTGCATGCTTTCACCAATCTTACCTGTTTTTCAGTTCTTCCGTGTATTTTGAAATACAGAGTTTTAGTTCAGATCTACATTGACTGTCAAAAGGAGCTGAATTTTTGTTTCTCATTCTTGTCTGCTGCGTGATTCCAAGGGACAGAGGTGGGGTAATAATGATTTTACCCCTCTAAAATCAAGAGAGAATTTTCCAAAATGCATTTCCCCTAATATTTCCAGTTCTTGACTATTATGAATAAAATTGCTATAAATTTTGCTGTACATATTTGTCTGTATGTTTGTACACATATGTTTTCATTTCTCTTGGGTAAATACTTAGAAGTAGAATTGCTGATTCCTATGGTAGGTGAGTGTTTTATTATTAGAACTTTTAGCGCTTTCCACCAAATCTTGCACCACCAACAGTAGATGAAAATTCTCCATTCTCCACATTCATTCCAACATTTGGTATTGAATTTATTTAAAGAATTTGTTTAATACTATTGTAAGTTGAAAATTTTCTATTTCATTTTTGGTTTATTGCTAATACATAAAAATCATTTGATTTTTGTACTTTGACCTTATACTGCATGAAACGGTTAAACTCTCTTGTTAATATTACTAGCTGTTTTATAAATCTTTAGGATTATCTACATAAAGAATCATGTCTCACCTGAGAAATGCAAATCAAAACCACAGATTAGTTACTTACAAAGATTAGTTACTTACAAAGCTAGTATGAATGTTACAAAATAAAAGTAGTAAAAATAGCTATTATTACAAAAATTAGTTAAGGGATACAAAGATAAAAAGATGTAAAACATGGCATCAAAAAAAACATGGACTGAGAATAAAAATGTTGCACTTTATAATGGGATCAAACGTAAGTTGTTATCAAAATAAAACAGACTGTTACAGATACAAACTCTTATATGTAAGACTCGTGTAAGCACAAGAAAAAACAGCTATAGTAAATACACAAAAAATAAAGAGAAAAGAGTATAAGTATGCCTTATATATGAAGAAAGTCATGAAACCACAAAAAAAGAAAGCAAGAGAGGAACTACAAAACCAGATAGAAAAAAATTAACAAAATAGCAATAACCACATACCTATCAATAATTACTTTAAATGTAAGTAGACTAAATTCTCCAATCAAAAGACTAGTTTGACTGTATAGAAAAAATCACTCTCATCATATCTCCTCCTTACAAGAGACACATTTTAGATGTAAGAAGATGGTAAATGAAGAGATGGAAAAAGATATTCTAGGAATATCTTTTTGGATATTGGATATTGGATATTGGATATTGGATATTGGATAATGGAAACCAAAAGAAAGCTGGAGTAGCTACATTTACATCAGATAAAACAGACTTTAAACAAAGACTGCAGTTAAAGATGAAGTGTGTTACATAATGATAAAGGTTAATCTAACAAGAGGACATAATTTGTAAATATTTATGCACCCAACCTCGGAACATCTAAATATATAAGACAAATATTAATATACCTAAAGGAAGAAATACACAGTAACATAATAAAAGTAGGGGACTTTAACACCACTTATATCAATGGATAGGTCATCCATATTGAAAATCAATAAGGAAACATTAGCCTTAAATGACATACTACCAAATGTATTTAACAAATATTTGCAAAACATTCCATCCAAAAAGCAACAGAATATACATTCTTCTCAAGTGTACATGGAACATTTTCCAAGATACATCATGCCAGACCACAAAACAAAACTTAATAAATTTAAGAGAACTGAAATCATATCAAACATCTTTTCTGACCACAATGATATGAAACTAGAAGTTAATTCCATGAAGAAAACTGGAAAATTCAAAAATATGTGAAGTTTAAACAACATGTTACTGAATAACCAATGGGCCAAAGAAGAAATCAAAAGAGAAATAAAAAAAATACCTTGAGACAAATGAAAATGGAAACGTAATACCAAAATTTATGGGATGCAGCAAATATAGTTCTAAAAGGAAAGTTCAGGGTCACCTGGGTGGCTCAGTTGGTTAAGGTTCTGACTCTTGATTTCAGACCAAGTCATGATCTTAGGGTCATGAGATTGAGCCCTGCATTAGGCTCCACACTGCACTGCCTGCTTAAGATTCTCTCTCCCTCTGTTTCTGCTCCCCACCTTGTGTGTGCTCTCTAAAAAACTAAAACTAAAACTAAAATAAAAATAGAAGTTCATAGTGATAAATGCCTACCTCAAGAAACAAGAAAAGTGTTAAATAACCTAACTTTAGGGGCGCCTGGGTGGCTCAGTGGGTTAAGCCTCTGCCTTCAGCTCAGGTCATGATCCCAGGGTCCTGGGATCGAGCCCCACATTGGGCTCTCTGCTCAGCAGGGAGCCTGCTTCCCCTCCTCTCTCTCTGCCTGCCTCTCTGCCTACTTGTGATCTCTGTCTGTCAAATAAATAAATAAAATCTTAAAAAAAAAAAAAAGAACCTAACTTTATACCTCAAGGAATTAGAAAGAAAAAAACAGATGAAGTCCAAAGAAACTATAAAGAAGGAAATAACAAAGACTAGAGAAGACATAAATGGAGACTAAAAAGACAATAAAAAAGATCAATGAAAGTAAGAGCTGGTTCTTTGAAAAGATAAACAGAATTAACAAACCTTTAGCTAGATTCATTGGAAAAAAAGAAAGGGTGAAAATAAAACAGAAATGAAAGAGATGCTACAACTGATACCAGAGAAATAGAAATGATCATAAAAGACTATGAACAATTATATGTCAACAAGTTAAGACAACCCAGAAGAAATGAATAAATTCCTAGAACAATACAACCTACCAGAACTGAATCAAAATGGAAAATCTAAACAGAATGACTACTAGCAAGGTGACTGAATCAGTGATCAAAACCTTCCAACAAACAAAAGTCCAAAACCAAATGGCTTCACTGGTGAATTCCACCAAACATTCGACTAAGCATTAATACTAATTCTTCTAAAACTCTTTCAAAAAGTAGAAGAGGGTCAAATTCTTCCAAACATATTTTATGAAGCCAGTATTACCCTGATACCAAAACCACAAAAGGATATCCCCTCCAGCACATATACACACACATTACAGGCCAATATTCCTGATGAGCAAACAAGCAAAAATTCTCAACAAAGTATCAGCAACCTGAATTCAACAATACATGAAAAGGATCACATACCATGGTAAAGTGGGATTTATTCCCATATATGCAAGGATGGCCCAACATTCACAAATCGTTAATGTGATATACCACATTAACAACAGAAAGGATAAAAACCATATGATCATCTAAACAGATGCAGAAAAAGCATTTAACAAAATTCAACATCTGTTTATGATAAAAAGTCTCAACAAAGCAGATATAGAAGGAATGTACCTTGAAATCATAAAGGCTATATATGAGAAGCCCACAGCTGAGGTCATATTCAAAGGTGAAAAGCTGAAAGCTTTTCCTCTCAGGAACAAGACAAAAATGCCCACTCTTGCTATTTTTATTGAACATAGTATTAGAAGTCCAGCCAGAGAAATTAGGGGGGAAAAGGCATCTGGATTGGAAAGGAAAGGTAAAACTGTCACTATTTGTAGATGACATGATATTATATACAGAAAATCCTAACCATTCTATCAAAAAACTGTTAGAACTAATCAACAAATTCAGTAAAGTTGTACGATACAAAATCAATACACAAAAATCAGTCACTGTTGTTTACACTAATAATGAAGTACAAGAAAGAAAAATTATGAAAAAATCCCATTTATAAGTGCATCAAAAAGAATAAAATACCTAGGAATATATTTAATGAATAAAGTGAAAGACTTATATATTGAAAACTGTAAAACATTAATGAAATAAATTGAAGAAGATACACATAGATGGATAGATATTTCATGGTAATGGATTGGAAGAATTAATATTGTTAAAATGTCCACACTAGCCAATCTATAGATTTAGTGCAATCCCAATCAAACTTTCAATAGCATTTTTCACAGAAATAGAACAATCCTAAAATTTGCATTGAACTGCAAAAGATTCCAAATAGTCAAATCAAATCTTGAGAAAAAAGAACAAAGGTGGAAGTATCATGTTCCCCGTCCAAATTATATTACAAAATTACAGTAATCAAAGCAATATGGTATTGGCATAAAACAAACACACAGTTGAATGGAATGGAATATAGATCCCAGAAATAAACCCATAAATACCTGGTCAATTAATTTATGATGAGAGAGATAAGAATAAAACTGGAGAAATGATAGTCTCTTCAATAAATGGTGTTGGGAAAATTGGACAGCCGTATGCAGAAGAATGAAACCCAACCACTATCTAACACCATACACAAAAATTAACTGAAAATGGATTAAAGACTTGAAGTTAAGACCTGAAACCATAACACTTTAAAGAGAAAACATAGGCAATATGCTCCTTAACATAGGTTTTGATGATTTTTTAAAAAAATTCTGACAACAAAAGTGTTTAAGTGGGACTACCTCAAACTAACAAACTTCTGCACAGCAAAGGAAACCATAAACAAAATGAAAAGTCAACCTCTTGAATGGGAGAAAATATTTGGAAATCATATCTGATAAGGGCTAATATTCAAAATACACAAAGAACTCATACAACTTAACACAAAACAAACAATCTGATTAAAAACTAGGCAGAGGATCTGAATAGGCCTTTTTCCAAAGAATATATGCAGATGTCCAATAGGTACATGAAAATATGCTCAACATCATTAATCATCAGGGAAATATAAATCAAAACCAAAATGAGATATCACCTCATAGCCAATAGAATGTCCACTATCAAAAAGACAAGAAATAAGGGTTGGTGAGGATATGAAAAAAAAAGGTACCCCTGTGTACTGCTGGTGTGAGTTTAAATTGGTACAACCACTATGGACAACAGTATGGAGGTTCCTCAAAAGATTAAAAATAGAACTACCACATGACCCAACAATCCCACTTCTGGATATATATATCCAAAGGAAACAAAAGCACTATTTTGAAAAGATCTATGTGCCCTTACATTCAATTCAGCATTATTTAGAATAGCTGAGATATGGAAACAATCTACATGTCCGTCAATAGATGAGTAGACAAAGAAATTTTGGTGTATATATACACAATAGAATACTATTCAGCTATTTAAAAAAGTGAAATCTTGCCATTTCTGACAACATGGATGGACCTTGAGAGCATTATGCTAAATGAAAGAAGTCAGAGAGAAAAAGACAAATACCATATGATCTCATATGTGGAAACTAAGCAAAACCAAACCAAGCTCATGGATACAGAGAACAGACTGGTGGTTTCATGAGGTGCGGGGGAGGGGATGGGCAGGAGGGGAAAACTGTGTGAACTGTTTTTCTTTGTCTAGATTAAATAAACTGAATAAAAAATTTTAAAAAAATCATACATTGAGATGTTACCTCACAAATATTAGGGCGGCTACTATCAAAAATACAGAAAATAACAAGTGTTGGCAAGAACGTGGAGAAATTGGAACCCTTGTGCACTATTGGTGGGAATGTGAAATGATGGAATTCTATCCTGTCTAATGCTCTATTCATCTATTTCTACAGTAATCATGATGTTTTATTTACCATAACCTTATAGAATGTTTTGGTGTTTGTTAGGGAAAATCTTCCCCTCTCTGTTCATTCTTTTTCATCAGTCATTTTTATTCCTACTTTTCAGCTATTCTTTTGGAATCAATTTGTCAGTATCTAGGACTGCACTGTCATTTAGATTAACTTTGGAATAAATTCTCATATATACAGTATGGATTCTTCCCATTCAGAAAACAATACTTATTTCCATTTACGTAGTTCTGTTTTATGGCTTTTAGTGTTTTTTAGTCTGCTTTACAGGTTTCTTGCATTTTTTGAAAGATTTATTTCTGGGAGATGAGGGAAATTGGGGGGGAGATGAACCATGAGAGACTATGGACTCTGAGAAGCAACCTGAGGGATTTGAAGGGGCAGGGGGTGGGAGGTTGGGAGAGCCAGGTGGTGGGTATTATGGAGGGCATGCACTGCATGGAGCACTGGGTGTGTTGTAAAACTATGAATTCTGTTAAGCTGAAAAGAAATGAAATTTTAAAAAAAGATTTATTTCTGGGTATTTAAGAATCATGTTTTATTATTGTAAACAGAAATTTTAAAATAGCATTCTAAAATATATTATTACTTGTAAAGTCTACTTTATTTTGTTTGTTGACCTTGTTTAGAGCTTACTGCTGAATTATGTGGTTAGTTCTAGTAGTTCATGAGTTGATTCTCTTGGATTTTCTATGTCTAAAAACATGTGACTGACAATTACATTTTGGTTTTATATGATTATAATTAAAAATTTTTATAAATTTTTCTTGTGTATTTGCATTATAAGAATCTGTAGAACAAATATTAATAGCAATGAAAGAGACATCTGTGCTTTATTCCTAAGTCGATATTGCTTTTGTCTCAATAGTCCAAGATGGCTCACCACCATAACTAAATTCTTGCCAGTAATATCAAGGAAAGGAGAAGGAGAGGGCATATGCCTTCCTTTTAAAGTCCCAAAAACACAGTGGGACAAAAACCTGAAAATAAACAAACATAAAAGAAAAGGACAGCTTCACTTTGCTTGTATCAGCCTATCACCCAGGCTGGTGTGGCTCAACACAGAGAGGGAACTCCCAGTTTCAACAGTTCCTTCCCCTCCCTGAAGAAGAAAGAGTAAAGTGAGCAACCAGCTTCCCCAGACTTTTGATGCACTGCATGAAGAACCTGCTACAATTTCATCTCATCCAGAGACTGGCTCAACTGAGATGTTCGGAGATGGCTTGGAACAAGGAAGAAGAGCTAGGGGTACCAGTGTCAGCCATGCAAGCAGGTGCAACCTCGGTTCACAGTGGCTTGTCCTGCAGAGGACCTCATCAGTTTTTGCTGCTGAAGAAACCAATGACCAGGATAGCCCTCTTGCCTCCCTGAAGATTTAACCACTGCATTTCTCCTGCATAGGTTTTCACAGTACTTTAAAAAGATCATACCACATGACCAGGTGGGATCTATCCTTGGGATGCAAGGATGGGTCAACATATGCAGATCAATAAATGTGACATACTACATTAAATAAACGAAGGATAAAAATCATACAATCATCTCAGTAGATGCAGAAGAAGCATTTAACAGAATTCAACATCCTGTCATGATAAAAACTCTCAACAAAGTGGGTATAGAAGGAACATACCTCAACATAATAAAGGTCCTATATGACAAGCCCATAGCTAAAATCATACTCCACAATGGAAGGCTGAAAGTTTTCCCTCTAAGATTGGTAACAAGACAAGGATGCCACTGTCACCACTCCTATTCAACACAGTACTGGAAGTCTTAGCTAGACCAATTAAGGAACAAAAAGAAATAAAAGACATCCAAGTCAGAAAGAAAGAAGTAAAACAGTCTTGATTTGCCTATGACATGATATTATATATAGAAAATCCTAAAGACTCCACCAAAACATCATCAAAACTAACCAACAAATTTAGTACGTTGTAGGATACAAAATCAACATTTAAAAATTAGTTGTGGATAAAGAAGATGTGGTATATATACACGATGGAATACTATGCAGCCATCAAAAGAAATGAAATCTTGCCATTAACAACGACGACGTGGATGGAACTAGAGGGTATCATGCTTAGTGAAGTAAGTCAATCAGAGAAAGACAACTATCATATGATATCCCTGATATGAGGAAGTGGAGATGCAACATGGGGGACTAGGGGGGTAGAAAAAGAAGAAAAGAAACAAGATGGGATTGGGAGGGAGACAAACCATAAGTGACCCTTAATCTCACAAAACAAACTGAGGGTTGCTGGGGGGAGGGGGTCGGGAAAGGGGGGTGG
>PISX010024146.1:0-28474 GCA_004024625.1 Mellivora capensis | reverse complement strand
CCCCCCTCCAGGGGGTGGGCTCTGAGGAAACCGGGCCTTTAGGCTTTTGTTCTCTGGAGGTTTTTATGTCTGTTCCTTTGTTTTCTCTCCCCCCTTGGCAGCTCCGGATGGTTCTTGGAGGTTTAGAGGAAAGCAAACTGCACCCAGACCTCCCTCCCAGAGAGAAGCCCCAGTCCGTTCCCCTCTGGGTGCTGCCGAGTAGGTTCCCAGCCTCGATCTCTGGGGACACCTGTGTGTCCTGCTTGTACTCAGAACCACAAGCAGCAGCTGTCTCAGCAGCTCCAGACTGCCAGAAAGGTCCCAAGCAGGGAAGGCACACAGAGATTTTCCCGCCGGCCCGAGCTGGTAGCGATCAGACTTTCTGGGTCCTAGAGAGGCCCCCACCAGTGCCCGCGTGCCTCTCTCTGGGGAGGGGGTGGAGCGTGTCTCAGGCTCTACTAGCATGGTGCAGCACACACTTGGGGACTGCAAAAGTCTGTTTCTGCTCCAGGAGGGTCCCAGCCCCTGCCACACGCCAAGCGCCCTTAAGAGGTCTCCTCACACCTCGGAGACCAAGACCTGGTTTCTCCGCTGCACTCTCTCTGACTCAGCGCCAGGGGTATCTGCCCTCTGTGGGGGACTTAAGCCCCTGTCCCTCACAGTTCCAATTCCCACAATTTCACCCTGTGATCTTTTCTCTTTTTGAGTGCTTTTTATCAGTCTTCAAGTTAATGCTGTTCCCCAGTCGTAGGGCACTCTCGTATTGGGATATTACTTCCCAATGCATCTCCTCTGGTGGCTCCCTCCCCCTTTTGTTTATCTTCAGATACCAGTCTGGCTTTCCCACTCCGCTTTACCTGCCCGCTGGCGTCTTCTGCCCCCATAGAGATCCTGACGAGTAGAATTCTGATCTCAGGCTGATTTCATGAGTGATCAGAGTTCCTTGGTAGGTAATCAGCTCACTTTAGGGGACAGGTAGAACCAGAGCTTCCTCCTAGTTCCCCGCCATCTTTCATTCCCAGGATACTACTTGTATTTTTTAATTCGCTCCCACTATTCTGGTTCTTTTCATTTTTTTTATATATAACCTTTTAACCTATTTACCATAATAATGAGATGTTCAGTACATCAAATTCCATAATAACCTTTTAAACTGAACTTTTTTGATACATATACCTGTGTTTTTCTGCTTTTCTATTTTTTAATTTTTTAATTTAATTTAATTTAATTAATTTATTTATTTTGAAATATTCATATAGAGAGAAGCGTCAAGGTAATCCCCTTTCTCCAATCAATGCAACCCCTACAGGTAAAGCAGTTTTAATCCCCCTTTTCCTTAGGAAATATGAGTCCTTTAACAAAGATATCAAGATACATCCAGGAAGACTGAAGATACGGTTCCTTGTACACAGTGAGAATTTACTTTTTTTTTAGAGATTATTTATTTATTTATTTATTTGACAAAGAGAGATCACAAGTAGGCAGAAAGAGGGGCGAAGCAGACTCCCTGCTGAGCAGAGACCCTGATGTGGGACTTGATCCCAGGACCCTGATATCATGACCTAAGCTGAAGGCAGAGGATTAAAAACTCAGCCACCTAGGCGACCAACACACTGAGAATTTATAACCACTCTCCCAACTTCTTATTCTGTCAGTGTTTCTGTGTATTTGTTTTTTGTCCTGGTAGTATATAAATCTTATACTTGGGGTTAATTTTGATGGGGTTCTTTATTAATTAATTAATTTATTTATTTATTTTTCTCTTGTCATTTAATTTTCTCGGTCTTTTTGTTTGTCTGTTTTTGTCATATTGATAGGAAAACATTAATAGTAGAAGATCTTAACATGCCACTCTCAGTAATAGATGGATCATACAAGCAGAAAATCAATAAAGAAACAAGAGCGTTGAATGACACATTGGACCAGATAGACCTCATTGATATATACAGAACATTCCACCCTAAAAACAAACAAACAAACAAACAAACAAAAAACTCATTATTCTTGAGTGCACATGGAACCTTCTCCAGAATAGACCACATACTGGGTCACAAATCAGGACTTAACCAATACCAAAAGACTGAGTTTATTCCCTGAATATTCTCAGAACACAATGCTTTGAAACTGGAGCTCAACTACAAATAAAAGTTTGGAAGGAATTCAAACACCTGGAAGCTAAAGACCACCTTGCTTTAGAATACTTGGATCAAACAAGATATCAAAGAAGAGTTTAAACAATTCATGGAAACCAATGAGAATGAAGACACTTCAGTCCAAAACCTATGGGATACAGCCAAGGCAGTCCTAAGGGGAAAATACATACCCATCCAAGTCTCTCTCAAAAAAAAAAAAAAATTGAAAAATCCTGAATACACCAGCTGTCTCTAATCCTTAAAGAACTGGAGAATCAACAACAACATAAGCCAACTCCACATACAAGAAGGGAAATAATCAAGATTTGAGGAGAGATCAATGAGTTAGAAATTAGAAATAGAGCAGAACACGTCAATAAAATCAGAAAATGCTTTTTGGGAAGAATCAGTAAGATCGATGAACCATTGGCCAAACTAATTCAAAAGAAAAGAGAGAAGGCCCAAATTAATAAAATTATGAATGAAAAGTTAGGATCACAGCTAACACCAAAGAAATAGAAACAATCACCAGAAATTATTATCAACAGTTATATGCCAAAAAGTTAAGAAACCTAGATGAAGGGGATTCATTCCTGGAAAGCTATAACTTCCAAAATTGAACCAGGAAGAAATTGGCAACCTAAATAGATATGTAGTAACGAGATTGAAGCAGTGATAAAAACCTCCCAATAAACAAGAGCTCAGTTCCTGATGGATTCCCTGGGGAATTCTACCAAACTTTCAAAGAAGAAATAATCACTATTCTCCTGAAGCTGTTTCAAAAAATTGAAGCAGTAGGAAAACTTCCAGATTCTTTTTATGAGGCCAGCATTACCCTGATTCCCAAACCAGGCAAACACCCCGCCAAAAAGAAGAATTTCAGACCAATATTCCTGATGAATGTGGATGCTAAAATTCTCAACAAGATCCTAGCTAATAGGATCCAACAGTACATTAAAAAGATTATCCACCATGACAAGGTGGGATTCATCCCTGTGTTACAAGGACGGTACAACATTTGCAAATCAATCAATGTGATAGAACAAATCAATAAGAGAAGAGAGAAGAACCCCATGGTCCTCTCAATTGATGCAGAAAAAGCATTTTACAAAATCCAGCATCCGTTCCTGATTAAAACGCTTCAAAGTATAGGGATAGAGGGACATTTCTGAACTTCATAAAATCTATCTATGAAAGACCCACCACAAACATCATTCTCAGTGGGAAGAAGCTCACAGCGTTCCCGCTGAGATCAGGAACACGACAAGGATGCCCACTCTCACCACACTTGTTCAACATAGCATTAGAAGTCCTAGCAACAGCAATCAGACAACAAAGAGAAATAAAAGGTATCCAAATTGGCAATGAAGGAGTCAAACTTTCTCTCTTCGCAGATGATATGATACTTTGTATGGAAAACCTAAAAGACTCCACACCCAAACTACTAGAACTCATACAGCAATTTAATAATGTGGCAGGATACAAAGTCAATGTACAGAAATCAGTGGCTTTCTTATACACTAACAATGAAAATACAGAAAGGGAAATTAGAGAATCAATTCCATTTACTATAGCACAAAGAACCATAAGATACCTGGGAATAAACCTAACCAAAGAGGTAAAGGATCTGTACTTGAGGAACTACAGAACACTCATGAATGAAATAGAAGAAGAAACAAAAAACAGAAAACCATTCCATGCTCTTGGATCGGAAGAATAAACATTGTTAAAATGTCTATACTTCCTCGAGTAATCTAGACTTTCGATGCGATTCCAATCAAAATTCCACAGGAATTTTTCAAAGAGCTCGAGCAAACAATCCTAAAATTTGTATGGAATCAGAAGAGACCCGAATTGCTAATGAAATGTTGAAAAAGGAAAACAAAACAGGGGGCATCCTGTTGCCTGATATCAATCTTTACTACAAAGCTGTGATCACCAAAACAGCATGGTACCGGCATCAAAACAGACACATAGACCAGTGGAACAGAGGAGAGAGCCCAGATATGGACCCTCAACTCTATGGTCAAATAATCTTTGAAAATGCAGGAAAAAATATACAGTGGAATGAAGACAGTCTCTTCAATAAATGGTGCTGGGAAAATTGGACAGCTATATGTAGAAGAATGATACTTGACCATTCTCTACACCATACACAAAGATAAACTCGAAGTGGATAAAAGACCTCAACATGAGCCTGGAATCCATCAGAATCCTAGAGGAGAACATAGGCAGTAACCTCTTCGATATCAGCTACAGCAGCTTCTTCCAAGATTGTCTCCAAAGGCAATGGAAACAAAAGCGAAAATGAACTTTTGGGACTTCTTCAAGATCAAAAGCTTCTGCACAGCAAAGGAAACAGTCAATGAAACTAGGAGGGAACCCCCGGAATGGGAGAAGATATTTGCAGATGACAGTACAGACAAAAAGTTGATATCCTGGATCTGTAAAGAAGTTATCAAACTCAACACACATAAAACAGATAATCATGTCAAACAATGGGCAGAAGATATGAACAGACACTTCTGCAATGAAGACATACAAATGGCTAATGGACACATGAAAAAATGTTCATCATCGCTAGCCATTGGGGAGATTAAAATTAAAAAGTTAGAACGGCCAAAATTAGCAAGACAGGAAACAACGTGTGTTGGAGAGGATGTGGAGAAAGGGGAACCCTCTTACACTGTTGGTGGGAATGCAAGTTGATGCAGCCACTTTGGAGAACAGTGTGGATATTCCTTAAGAAATTAAAAATAGAGCGTCCTTATGACCCTGCAATTGCAGTACTGGGTATTTACCCCAAAGATACAGATGCAGTGAAAAGAAGGGTCATCTGTACCCCAATGTTCATAACAGCAATACCACAGTAGCCAAATTGTGAAAAGAACCAAGATGCCCTTAAAAGAACAAATGGATAAGGGAGATGTGTTCCATATACACTCTGGAGTATTATGCCTCCATCAGAAATGATGAATACCCAACATTTGTATCAGCATGGATGGGACTGGAAGAGATTATGCTGAGTGAAATAAGTCAAGCAGAGAGAGTCAATTATCATATGTTTACACTTGTTTGTGGAGCATAATAAATAACATGGAGGACATGGGGAGATGGAGAGGAGAAGGGATTTGGGGGAAACAAGAGGGGTGATGAACCATGAGAGACTATGGACTCTGAAAAATTATCTGAGAATTTTGAAGGGGTTGGGGGTGGGAGCTTGAGTGAGCCTGGTGGTGGGTATTATGGAGCACTGCATGGAGCACTGCATGTGGTACATTAACAATGAATTTTGGTACACTGAAAAGAAATTAAAACAATTGAAAAAAGTAATAGGATATAACATAAGAGCAGGAAAAAATAAGACCCATGGAAAAATACTTGAGTTAGAGGCACAGCCTTCTTAAAAGTTCACAGGGGACTAGTAACCAAAACTATGGGGGGATCATTTCGATCTCAGGATTCCAGGAAATTCAGGAAAATGAGGTAGCCCAATTCGATAGATTGCCCAAATAGTGGAGCAGGAAGACTGTTTATGGTCAGTGACCCTATAGGTAATTTTCAGTTCCAGACACCATAAACTACGAGCTGATCTGTTAGGGAGACTGCCCTCTGCCTGACCACTCTGAAAAGAACTAGAAGTCATGGGCTGTCTACATCTTTGGGGATATTTGTGCCCATTACAGGGACAGCTCTTGAACAGTGTAGCCCATGAGGAGATGCCGGGGTACCCCCCTCATTGTAACCTAGGAGATGCAGATAAGGGATGCACATGTGAGTCCACGGCCACTATCAATTGCAAACCCACAAATCTCAGAGATGCTTGCAGCTCACCATGACACCCCCAGTGAACACAGAATGACCCGGAAGATGTGTTGCAAAGGAGAGAAGGGAATATGATGTTGTTGCTCTGGGCCAGAGGTTTCTGCACTGCCATGTTTCCTCTGACCCTCTAAAGAGAAGCAGAAATACTCTAGGGGAAAAATAGCTAAGCAGCCAACCAGCTCATATTAAGCCCATCCCCCTGCTGAGGGAATTGGGCAACTGCACCAAGCAAGGACACCTGAAGCACAACTGAATGATAAGCTTATATTCCAAAGATCTATAAAACTCCAGCACCAGAGAAAAAATATTAAAACAAGCTCCAGGTGTTCCTCATGACTTGCTTAAACTTCAGGCTATAATTTTACTTTCTTTTCAGTTTATTTTCTTATTTTTTTTCTATCTTTTTTTATTTTATATTTTATATAAAGTATAAGTACTTTATATTTCCCAATGTATGTTTTTCTTTTCCAATGTATGTTTTTAAATCACTTCTTAAATTTTCTTTCCTTTAATTTTAATTTAATTTTTCAGTGTTCCAATATTCATTTTTTATTCTCCACACCACTGTTCCATGCAAAACCTGCCCTCCTTGATACCGAACAACAGGCTCAGCCATCCCTCACCGCCTCCCCTCCAAAACCCTCAGTTTGTTTCTCAGAGTCCTCCATGTCTCATGGTTCTTCTCCCCCTAAGACTTAACCCAATTCATTTTCCTTTCCTTCTCATAATGTCCTCCACGTTATTCCTTATGTTCCACAAGTAAGTGAACCATATGATAATTGACTTTCTCTGCTTCACTTATTTCACTTAGCATAATCTCCTCTACTCATGTCCATGTTCACACAAAAGTTGGGTATTAATCCTTTTTGATGTCTGTTTAACATTCCATTGTACATATGGACCACATTTTTTTAAATCCATTTGTCTCAGAAGAGCATCTTAGCTCTTTCTTGGCGATTGTGGCCATTACTGCTCTGAACATTGGGGTACAATGGCCTTTCATTTCACTACATCTGTATCTTCTGGTAAATACCCAGTAGTGCAATTGCAGGGTCACAGTGTAGCTCTTTTTAAAATTTTTTGAGAAATCTCTGCACTGTTTTCCAAGTGGCTAAACCAACTTGCATTTTCACCAACAGTTGTTTCCTGTCCTGTTAATTTTGGCAATTCTTACTTATGTAATGTGGGATCTCAATTTGAATTTGATTTGAATTTCCATGGTGCCTAATGATGTTGAACATTTTTTTGTGTGTGTCTTCTAGCCATTTGTACATCTTCTTCAGAGAAGTGTCTGTTCACATCTTCTGCCCATTTTTTGACATGATTATCTGTTTTGGGGGTGTAGAATTTGAGGAGTTCTTTATAGATCTTGGATATCAGCCTTTTATCTGTAGTGTCATTTTTGAATATCTTCTCCCATTCCATGGATTTCCTCTTTGTTTTGTTGACTGTTTCCTTTGCTGTGCAGAAGATTTTGATCTTGAAGAAGTCCCAAAAGTTCATTTTCGCTTTTGCTTCCTTTGCCTTTGGAGACAAGTATTGAAAGAAATTGCTGTGGCCAATGTCAAAGAAGTTACTGCCTATGTTCTCCACTAGGATTTTGATAGACTCCAGCCTGACATTGAGGTCTTTCATCCATTTCAAGTTTATCTTTGTGTATGGTGTAAGAGAATGGTTGAGTTTCATTCTTCTATATATAGCTGTCTAATTTTCCCATCACCATTGATTGAAGAGACTGTCTTTTTTTCCACTGCATATTTTTCCTGCTTTGTTGAAGATTATTTGACCATAGAGTTAAGGGTCCATATCTGGGCTCTTTATTCTGTTCCATGGGTCTATGTGTCTGCTTTGATGCCAGTACCATGCTCTCTTGGTGATCACAGCTTTGTAGTAAAGCTTGAAATTGGGTAACGTGATGCCCCCAGCTTGGTTTTTCATTTTCAACATTTCATTCGCTATTCAGGGTCTCTTCTGGTTTCATACAATTTTGGGATTATATGTTCCAGCATTTGAAAAATGCCAGTGTAATTTTGGTTGGGATGACACTGAAATGATAGATTTTTCTGGGAAGTATAGACATTTTAACAAGGTTTATTCTTCTGATCCATGAGCCTGGAATGCTTTTCCATCTTTTTGTGTCTTCTTCAAATTCTTTCATGAGTGTTCTGTAGTTCTTTGTATACAGATCCTTTAACTCTTTGGTAAAGTTTATTCCAAGTTATCTTATAGATCTTGGTACTATAGTAAATGAAATAGATTCTCAAATTTCCCTTTCTATATTTTCTGTGTTAATGTATAAGAAAGTTACAGATTTCTGTTCATTTATTTTGTATCCTTCCACATTACTGCATTCCTGTAGGAGTTGTACGAGTTTCGGTGTGGAGTCATTTGAGTTTTCCATATAAAGTGTCATGTCTTCTGCTAGGAGAGAGAGTTTGGCTTCTTCTTTGCCAATTTGAATACATTTTATTTATTTTTGTTGTCTGATTGCTGTTGCTAGGATTTCTAGTACAATGTTGAACAACAGTGGTAAGACGGTGTATCTTTGTCTTGTTCCTGATCTCAGTGGGAAGGCTGTCAGTTTTTCATAACTGAGAATTATATTCGTTGTGGGTTTTCATTGACAGATTTTATGAATTTGTGTAATGTTCCCTCTATCCCTATTATTGGAAGAGTTTTAATCATGAACTTTTGCTGTATTTTGTCAAAGGCTTTTTCTGCATTAATTGAGAGGACCTTGTCTTTCTTCTCTCTTCTTTGATTGATTTGTTCTATCACATTGGTTTGCGAATGTTGAACCACCCTTTCAGCTGGTCATGGTAGCTAATCTTTTTAATGTACTGGTTGATCCTATTAGCTAGGATCCTTTTGAGAATATTGACATCCATATTCAACAGGAATATTGGTCTAAAATTCTCCTTTTTGATTAGTTCTTTGCCTGGTTTTGTGATCAAGGTAATGCTGGCTTCATAGAAAGTGTCTGGAAGTTTTTCTTCAGTTTCTATATTTTAAAACAGATTCAGGATAATAGGTAGTATTTGTTCTTTGAATGTTTTGCAGAATTCCCCAGGGAATCTATAAGGTCCTAGGCTCTTGTTTTATGGGAGGTTTTTCATTTATTTATTTATTCATTCATTCACTCATTCATTCATTCATTTATTTTTTTCAAATATTTTATTTATTCATTTGACAGACAGAGATCACAAGTAGGCAGAGAGAGAGGAAGGGAAGCAGGCTCCCTGCTGAGCCTAGAGTCCAACAGGGGGCTGGATCCCAGGATCCTGAGATCCCGCCCTGAGCTGAAGGCAAAGGCTTTAACCCACTCAGCCACCCAGGCACAGCTTGTGGGGTGTTTTTGATCACTGCTTCAAATCATTACTATATATTAGTCTATTCAGGCTTATCAATTTCTTCCTGCTTCAATCTTGCAACTTTAGAGGCTTCTAGGAATATATCCATTTCTTCTAGGTTGTTTAAATTGTTGGCATATAGCTGCTGATAATAATTTCTGATGATTGTTTCTATTTCCATAGTGATAGTCATGATCTCTCACCTTTCATTCATAATTTTATTAATTTGGGGCCTCTCTGTTTTCTTTTAGATTACTTTGGACAGTGGTTTATTGATCTTATTGGTTCTTTTTAATTTTTTTTTAATTTTTTTTTTTTTACTTTCTTTTCAGTGTTCCAGAATTCATTGTTTATGCACCACACCCAGTGCTCCATGCAATATGTGCCCTCCATAATTCCTGCAAAGGCACCTTCTGGTTTCGTTGATGTGTATATGGTTTTTAACTCATTGATCTCTGCTCCAAACTTGATTATTTCCCTTTGTTTTTGTGGGGTTGGCTTAATTTGTTGTTGATTTTCCACTTCTTTCAGTTGTAAAGACAGTTGGTGTACTTGGGATTTTTCCTTTTTTTTAGTAAGACTTGGATGGCTATGTATTTCCCCCTCAGGACTTTGGACTTAAGACTGCCTTTGCTGTATCCCATAGGTTTTAGAACAATTTGTCTTCATTCTCATTGATTTCCATGTATTTCTTAAGGTCTCCTTTGATTTCTTGGTTTATCCAGCCATTCTTGAGAAGGGTGTTCTTTAGTTTCCAAGTGTTTGAATTCCTTCCAAACTTTTTCATGTGGTCGTGTTCCAGTTTCAAAGCATTGTTGTCTTAGAATATGCGGGGAATAATCTCAATCTTTTGGTATTGTTTGAGCCCTGATTTGTGACCTAGTAGATGGTCTATTCTGGAGACAGTCACATGTGTCCTCAAAGAGTGTATTCTGTCATTTTAGAGTAGCATGTTCTGTATATATATATATATATATATATATATATATATATATATATATATATATGGTCCATCTGGTCTAATGTGTCATCCAAAGCTCTTGTTTCTTTGATTATCCGCTTAAATGATCAATCTATCACTGAAACTAGTTTGTTAAGATCCCCTACAATTAACGTATTCATATCAATATCACTCTTTATTTTTATTAACATTTGGTTTAGGAACTTGGTTGTTCCCATGTTGGGGGGATAAATATTTACAATTGTTAATTCTTCTTGGTGGATAGGCCCTTTAAGAATGATGTAGTGTCCTTCTGTATCTCTGACTACAGTCTTTAGCTTAAAATCTAATTTATATGATATGAGAATCACTACTTTAGGTTTTATTTGAGGCCCCTTGCCTTGAAAGTTGTTTCTCCATTCCTTCACTTTCAGTTTGGATGTATCTTTAGGTTCCAAATGTAGACAGCATATGGACAAGCCCTATCATTTTATCCAGTCTGTACCCTTTGCAGTTTCATGGAAACCTTTAAGTCATACACATTGAGAGTGATTATTATATCCACTGATAATTGGAAAATAAGTTTTTATTGACATCATGTAGCCTGTGAAGTCCTTGTTTCTATAGATTGTCTTTGTAAATTTCTGTTCTATGTCACTCTTGTGTTCCTTCTTCTTTTATAGAGCCCCACTTAATATTTCTTGTAGTGCCTGCAAGGTCATTTAAACCTGCCAGTCTTGAAAGCTCTTTATCTCTCCATCCATTCTGAATGTCAGCCTTGATGGATAAAGTATTCTTGGCTGCATTTTCTTCTCAGTTAGTGCCCTGAATATATCTTGCCACCCCTTTCTTGCTTGTTAGGTTTCTGTAAAAGGTCTGATGTTATTCTGATGGTCCTTCCTCTGTACATAAGTAATTTCTTCCCCCAGATGTTCTTAAAACCTCCTGTCTAAAATTATGATTATTTAATTTCACAATTAAGTAACTGGAGGTCTTTATAGACTTGTTGATCTTAGGGGGATACTTTCTGCCTCTAGGCTATGAACACTTTTTCCAACTCCTCAATTGAGGAAATTTTCATCCAGAATTTCTTCAACAATATCTTCTAGTCTTCTCTATTTCTCCACCTGCTAAGGAAGCACAATAATCCTGATATTGGAACATTTCATGGGGTCATTTATTTCCCTAATTCTGTTTTTATGGTTTCTACGTTGTTTGTTCCAGACCTCCTCCTGATCCTTCTTTTCTATCAGTTTGTTTTCTACATCACTAATTCTATCTTCTGCCTCAGTTACCCTAACTGTTAAAGTATTTTGATTAGATTGGATCTCACTGATATCATTTTTTTTAAGATTATATTTATTTATTTGACAGAGAGATAGAGAGCACAAGTAGTCAGAAAGGCAGGTAGAGGGAGAGAGGGAAGCAGGCTCTCTGAGATACTGATGTGGAGTTCAATCCCAGGACCCTGAGCTGAAGGCAGAGGCCTAACCCACTGAGCCTCCCAGGTTCCCCACTGATAGCATTTTTTAAATACTGCCAAATAAGCCCTCACTTCTGTCTTTAAAGTTTCTATGTTGTCACTAATGGTCTTCTCCAGCCTAACCATTGGCTGGATAATTGTTACCCTGAATTCACTTCCTGACATATTGTTTATGTGCATATTGAATAGTTCTGTGGCAGAGGTCACAGTCTCTGAATTTTTCCTATCTTAGGTGTTTCTCCTCTTAGTTATTTTGATGAGGGGTGGTTAAGGGTATTTATACCTGAACATATCAACCACGGTCCAGTCAAGGGGCACCTGGGAACATTTTGGAACAATCAGAAGTCACCACAAAAAAAAGGAGAAAAGAGAGAGATAAAAAAAGAAAGAAAATGAAATAACCAGCAAAAATGAGCCCCCAAATTAAGATTTGTTAGGTAAACAAAGGAAAACAAACGGACAAGAAGACTGACAAAATTAAATGAAAGTAAAAAAGAAAAACCCAGCCACAACAAACCCAAGAATAAGATCTATACACTACAAAAACAAAACAAAACAAAACAAAAAAAGTACAGAAACACTGACAGAAGAATAAGATGGGAAGGTGTTTATAAACCCTCAGTGTGAGTGTGGAAGGTTATTTCAGGTCGTACTGGGTATATATTGTTATATTTGTTAAAGGACTCAACATTCCAGAGATACACAAAAATTAAAACTGGTAATCTTATTTTGCCATTGAATACTACCCCAATATATAAAAGAAAACTGATTTATATATTGGGGTAGTATTCAATGGCAAAATAAGATTACTTTGAAGCTTATATACATAGAGAGAAAAGGAACAAGAAACATAAGTACATGTATGGAAAAAGTTCAAGTTAAAATTTATTCTGTAATATGTTGTCTTAAACATCTAGTTGTAATGCTAAGTAGGTTAAAAAATGAAAGAAGAATAAAGAGAATTAATTTTAAAAAAGTTGTTTCTATGAAAGATACAGGTTATACCAGGAGTGTAATATATTGTTTTCCCCTACTTTTGGGGTTTTACAGTTTTATGGGAACCCTGTGATCATCGTCCTCTTGCCGTTTTGTCTTGTCTTTTGGAGGAGGGGCCTGCTGCACTGTTTTTCAGTCAATCTTGCTGGGCTGAGTCGCCCTGCTCCCTATAAATGAGCTGGGCTCTGTGGAAACCTGTTTTTCAGACTTTTGTTCTCTGTAGGTTTTTATTCTTTCATGGCTTTTTGTGGGTTTTCAGAGTAATAGTGAAAAGTACACTGTCTGCCCCTGGAACTCCACCTCAGGGAGAAGCCTTAGTCTCCTCCCCTCTGAATTGTCCAGAACACACAAACTCCATCTCTGCAAACTCCGCTGAATACTGCAACCTCCTACAAGCATTGTGCACCCCAGCCACTTTCTCAGTGATCGCGTGAGGTCCTTGCTTGTCTCTGCACCCTTGTGCCACTAAGTCTGGGAGTGATATTTATCTGGCAAGCCTGATCCTGGCGACTACATTGTTGGGACTGCTCTCTGGAGTCCATACCCACAGACCAATGGCAGCACAGGTAGTGGAAGGCAGCAGTGCAGATTGTAGAGGGCTGCAGTACCAAGGACCTCTGGCAGGAGTCTGTAGCAGGTTCTCTTAGGTGCAGGCAAGGGTGTGCAAAGCCCCCATATTGGTGCAAGCAGCAGAAAGCTGTGGGCTCAAGGACCACCAACATGAGTCCTGGATGGGCACTCTCAGGCACAGTGAACACTGGCTGTGACCACTGTGGGACCATGGGCTTAGGTCTATGCCTGTGGCTGCCCAATTCCACCAGTTGCCCCTTAAAACCAATGGTTCTTTTTGAGTGCTTTTAACTAGACTCCAAGTTAATGCTGGTCCTCAAACACAAGGAACTTTTGTATTGGGGTATTTACTTTCCAATGAGTCACTTCTGGTGGCACCCTTCCCCTTCTGATAGCCCCTCCAATATCAGGCTGAGTGCTCTCACTCCATTGCACCTCTCCACTGATAACCTCCTGCCCCTGTAGAGATCCAGAAGTATATATTACATCTCAGGCTGATTTCATGGGTGTCCAGAGTGTTCTGATAGATATTTAGGTCAATTCAGGAGATCAGTTAAAACAAGGTCTCCTACTTCTCTGTCATCTTGCCCCTACCTCCTTAACTTTTATTTTATTTTAGACATATATGTGTTATAGATTTATGCCTTATACCAGCCCATTTTTCACTCTATTCAACTTTACCTTGCTATATATCTAACTTCTGATTTCTTTGCAATTTTGGGATACAGTGACTTCTGCCAAAATTCAAGCAGGAACTGCCAGATCACCCTACTGTTTCCACCCTGAGATATTATAATTTATCTCATCGTTCCCCTCTTTTTTCTTCTGTTCCTTTGTTCTTTCTTTTTTATTGTATTTGATCATGTTTGCTTTAATGGTGTATTGGTGGTAGCTTTTGACCACTTTGGATTTTTTCATGGGTGCATTTTACTTGGGTTGTGGTTGATATTTTGGATTCTGTATATTCCCTCAACCATCCCTCAACAGAATGACAAAGGGGAAGCACGTCCAACCAAGAAAAGTACCAGAGATCATGGTCCCTGCCGCAGATCTAATAGGTATGTATATAAGCCAGATATCAGAGATAGACTTCAGGGTAGCAATTCTGAAGTCAATATATAGGCTTGAAAAAATGAATTAGGAACAACATAAAATCAAGAAGGGCAGAAATGAGACCTAATTGGGATGACATTAAAAATGTTATGAATGAGATGCACTCTAAATTGAAACTCAAACAGCCGGGGTAAAAGAGGCAGAAGAATGAATTATGGAGCTGGAAGATAAGGTGATTGAAGAAAGGAAGCTGAAGAGGATAGGGACAATCAGCTAGAAGCTCATGAGAACAGACTTAAAGAGAACAATGATGCCATAAAATGCTCCAATTTCAGAATTATTGGGATCCCTGTGATAAAGAAGAGAGACTAGAAGATAAATTTGAGCAAATCATAGCAGATAACTTTCCTAACTTGGGGAAGGGAATAAACATTCATGTTCATGAGGCAGAGAGTACTCCTCCAAACTTCAATATATATAGACCAAAGTCCAGGCATATAATAGTGAAACTTGCAAATCTTAGAGCCAAAGAAGTTATGTTGATAGCTGCTAGGGAGAATAGACTTATTAACAATGTGAGGAATCTTAGAATAACATTAGGCCTGTCCATGGAACCCTGACAAACCAGAAAGGGCCGGCAAGGCATATTAATTGTACTATAAGTGAAGAACATGCATCCAAAAATATGTTATTCATCAAGGCTGCCTTTCAGAATAGGATAAGAGACAAGGACCCCAGAAACTGAAAGAATTTGTTACCACCAAGCCAGCCCTGCAAGAAATATTAAGGGGGAATCTGTGAAAGATGAATGAATACAAGAGTAATACAGACCATAAATTTACAGAAGCAATCTATAGAAATAGGGACTTCACAGGCAACATGATGGCAATAAAATCATATCTTTCAATAGTTACTGAAAATGTGAACAGGCTACATGATCCCATGAAACATCATAGGGTTTCCAATTTGTATAAAATGACAGGACCCCTCCATATATTGTATAAAAGACACTCATTTTGAACCTAAAGACAGCTCTAGACTGAAAATGAGAGGATGGATAACTATTCTTCATTCCATAGGACCTCACAAGAAAGCTGGGATAGCAATTCTCATATCAGACAAGTTAGATTTTAAATCAAAACTGCAGTAAGAGGTGTAGAGTGATACAATATCATACCTCAAGGGTCTATCCAACCACAAAATCTAGCAATTGTAAATATCTATGCCCCCATCATGGGAGCAGCCAACTACATCAGTCAACTGTTAAACAAAATAAATAATCCTATTCATAATGATACATAAATAGGCAGAAACCTCAACACCCCACTCACAGAAATAGATCATCTAAGTAGAAGATTGTTCAAAAAGAAACAAGAGGTGTGAATGACACGCTGGAACAGTTGGACTTCAAAGATATAAACAGAACATTCAATCATAAAACCACAGAATGCCATTGTTATTGAGTGCAAACATAACTTTCTCCAAAACAGATTTCATACTGGTTGATCACAGCTTTATAGTAAACCTTGGAATGATGCAATAAGATGTCCCCTAGCTTTGTTTTCTTTTTCAGCATTTTGTTGGAGATTCAGGGTCTGTTCTAGTTCCATACATATTTTAGGATTGCTTGTTCCAGTACTTCAAAAAGGGCTGATGGTATTTTGATCAGGATGGAGTTGAAAATATAGATTGCTCAGGGCAGCAGAGATTTTATCAATGTTTATTCTTCTGATCCAAGAGTATAGAATGTTTTTTAATCTTTTTGTGTCTTTTTAAATTTCTTTCATGAATGTTACATACTTCCTCAAGTATAGATTCTTTACCTGTTTTGTTAGGTATATTCCAAGGTATTACAAATTGTGATCACTAAGACAGTATGGTACTGGCATGCAGACAGACACACAGACCAACTGAGGAATGTAGAGAGCCTAAATATGGACCCTTTACTCTATGGTCAATTAATCTTTGACAGAGTAGGAAAAAATATCCAGTGGTAAAAAGACAGTCTTCTCAATAAACGGTGCTGGGAAAATTGGACCGCCATGTTCAGAAGAGTGAAACTCGACCATTCTCTTTCACCATACACAAAGATAAACTCAAAATGGATGAAAGACCTCAGTGTGAGACAGGAATCCTTCAAAATCCTAGAGGAGAAAATAGGCAGTAATGTCTTCAATATCGGCCACAGCAAATTCGTTCATAATATGTCCCCAAAGGCAAAGTAAACAAAAATGAAAATGAACTTTTAGGACTTCATCAAGATCAAAACTTCTGCAAAGCAAAGGAAACAGTCAGTAAAACAAAGAGTCAACTCACAGAATGGGAGAAGATACTCGCAAATGACCCTACAAAGAGCTGATATCCAAGATCTATAAAGAAGTCCTCAAACTCAACACACACAAAAGAGATAATCATGTCAGCAGAAGACATGAACAGATACCACTCCAAATACATACAAATGGCTAACAGAAAGATGAAAAAAATGTTAGTCATCATTAGCCATGAAGGAGATTCAGAACAATACAGATCTGTTCAGAGATCTTAAGCAGAGTCAGGGAGCTACAATAAAATTTTAGAGAAAGCTATCAGGAAATGAATTCCTTTAAAGCATTTGAATATTGAGCAAGGAAGGAGAAATCTGCTTTACATAAATTTTAGTTGGCAGTAACTATTCATTGTTGATTTCTTGGGGGAAAAGAAGCAGATATGAAGTCCTGGCATCAAAACAAAACAAATGAACAAACAAAAAGGATATATATCTACAGCTTGACCTTACATACTACTATAGTTTCAGAAATGTTAGAGCTTAATTATAAAATAAAAAAAAATTACATAAGGGTCATAAAATATATTCAAGTATGGATCTGTAATTTATGCATTTACATTGAGTTACAATGCATACAATACAAGTATAAAACCTGATGTTGGTAATAACTAAATTTACACAGGAAAATAAAATATATGTATCTTAATAAAGTCACAGAAATATATTAACCGTACCAATTACAAATTTCCACAAAATATTTTGGAGAGGGATGTTTGTGTCATCATAATTTTAATTATGACTTTTAAAAAAATCTGGGTTTTTTTTAGAGCTGTAATGTGTCCGGAATAAATCATATGGAACTAAAATAATGAATTAATAAGAGATTATTTTTCTGTACTTAATATGTGTCTCTCTTTAGGGAAAATTAAATTAACGTCCCATGGAAAATCAACTGATTTCTTCTTTTTGGGGTTATTCCCACCATCAAGAATTTGCCTGTTTTTCTTCACTTTCAGTTTTCTCATTTTCATAATGGCCCTCTTGGTAACCTGTCCATGATCATCCTCATCCTCCTGGACACCCATCTCCACACACCCATGTATTTTCTACTTAGCTGCCTCATGGACCTGAACTACATCTCCAATATTATGCACATCATTGTAGATTTCTGGGGGAAAAAGAAGCAGATACTAAGTCTTGGCATCAAAACAACCAAATGATCAATCCAAAAGGATAGATATCTACAGCGTGACCTGATAGGACTACTATAGTATCAGAAATCTTAGGGCTTAAATATAAATGAAAAAAAAATCACTGCCAAGGTGTAATAAAATATATTCAAGTATGGATCTATAATTTATGCAATTACATTGCCTTATAATGCATACTTAGCAAGTATAAAGCCTGATGTTGATAATAACTTAACTTACACAGGAAATTAAAGTCACGTAAATATATTATCCTTACAAATTTACTCATTTCCATGAAGTATTTTGGGGATGGACATTTATATGTCATCAAGATTTTAACTATGAGGATTTTTTTTCAAAATATGTGTTAATTTTTTAAAGATTTCATTTATTTAGTTGACAGAGAGAGAGGTCACAAGTAGGCAGAGAGGCAGGCAGAGAGAGAGAGAGAGAGAGAGAGAGAGAGAGGATGGGAAGCAGGCTCCCCACTGAGCAGAGAGCCCAATGCAAGGCTTGATCCTGGGACCCTGGGATCATGACCTGAGCCATAGGCAGAGGCTTAACCCACTGAGCCCCCCAGGCATGCAAGCATCCAACTCTTGATTTCACCTCAGGTCTTCTGACATGTACCTCCCATATTGGGCTCCAAGCTTGGTGTGGAATCTGCTTAAGATTCTCACTCCCTCTCCTTCTGCCCCTCCACCTACCCCCCTGACAGTAAAAAATAATAATAATAAAATTAAATTAATAAAAATTAAAAAGTGTACAGATACTTATATTCTCATATGTATAATTCAAAAAACTATCA
Organism: Mellivora capensis; assembly: GCA_004024625.1. NCBI lineage: Eukaryota > Metazoa > Chordata > Mammalia > Carnivora > Mustelidae > Mellivora > Mellivora capensis. Next base: position 9,882 of record PISX010024146.1, on the reverse strand, counting down.
TTTAAAAGAGATGCCAGATTTGTATATAACCCTACACTGTTGTCAGTCCTAGGCACCCATATATGTCCATTTAAGTAATCCAAGATGAGCTTCTCTGGTCTGATTACTTGTTTTGTTGGTACATCACCTCCTTTATTTAAACCTAGCCTAGGGAAACAGTGTTCCATTTTCACAAAAGTAATCCAAATATATTCAATAAACTTTAATGATAATAATTCTATTTTAAAAAAAGGACAACAAAGTGACAAAAAATACACCATTTGACTTTCAGTTTTTCAGTCTAGAATAATTTGAGTTAGAATCCTATTAATAACGATTTTTTAAAGGACCTGGTGAAACCAGAAATACCCTTCACTCTTTCTGTGCTGGGAACACTTTGAGGTTTAGATCCCTGAGACTGAGAGTCTTTCATGAACAGCACCAGTGGTAAGGACTGGGGTCACAGCGCAGTATCCGCAGCACGTGTTCTTCACTAAAAATGCTCTCTGTGCTCAAGGAAGTACAGGGAGAGGGTTTCTCATCCACCCACTTGGTCCTACTGAAATTTCATACCTTCAGGTAGCAAGAATGTCAAGGGATACCCTGAGGTGTGCTGCTGTCACAGAAACACACCACATGGCTGTAAAGTCTTGAACACAAACATGTGAAAGGCAGATGACACTAACTGCACCATTTCCTTAGACATGTTTAAATGTTCTCTGTGTAGATGCCTCTTCTTTCCCTTTTTTTCTTTGCCCCATATCACTCTTCCGAAGTGCTTAGAGCACCTTACACAGATTATGTGCGTTGGTTTTATATGTTTCTATATTCATGGCTTCTAATTGAAAGACTGCTTTTTCAAAATGCTTTCTATTTCTCACTCAGATAGCAACACCAAAATACGCTCTATCAAAGAAACAGTCTAACCTGATATACAAAACTGATTCATTTTCTGGTTTACGTTAATCGACAGCAAGCCAAAAAGATCATTTTGGAAATGATTATTGCTAATCATGTTCAATTATTGAATTTCTTGCTGGAACAAACACACTGTTTTGTTTTGTACCTTTCAGCTATTAATTGACGACTTGAATTTATACATAAAGCACCTTAAAAATGAAAACCAATTGAAATTCACAAGATATTGTATCAATTACCAGCTATTTTTAATTGTAAATCAAGCTATATGACTTCATAAGGGTTATGTAACCTGGGATCAAAGCTTTGTGAATGTCTGACATGAACCAGGCAGACTGGGAATTCAATGAGGCAGGAACTCAGTAGCTCCTGATTTGTCCTCAATCTCTGACAAGTAGAGCAGGTCAGTAGATAGTTGTTCTCCCCACTGGGAAAGAGTATGTATTGTATGTATGCATTTTATATATTTATTTTTCTTTATTTTGAACTGTTATCTGAGGATCGGTAAGTAGAAAAGTCAAGAACCAGGAAAGGGCATCACAGGGGAGGTTGCAGAAACAGAAGGGAAATCAGGACAGTGAATATTACAAAGAAAAAATAGCAGACGAAAGGGGACCCCTCAGATGGGACAGCACTGTGAAAGTGGGGAGGGGTCTGGCAGGAAGCATCCAAGACTCCTGGAATTCTTTCCCAGGGAAGATATAGAGAGATGCACTTGGAAAGAGAGCTACAGCCATCTCCCTCCCATATCTGAGTCCACCAGCCTTACCATCAAGCAGCACTGCAGTTATCAATGGAGACTGATCTCTAGGTCAGGAAGAGAGCAGCAGGTACAACAGGAACCTGAGCTCTGGGGGCAGTTGGGGAGGCTCCTGAGAGCCCACAATACAGGGACTCTGAGTCCTTCCAGCAGGGACAAGGACAAGTGGTTCCTTAGGCTGGGCTGCTGAATGAAATTGCCTAGGTCGCACAGAGTTAGGCCTGTGACTGAGAGGAGGATGGCTGGTGTGAGGAGGACTAAGTGGCTGGGGAGGTGAGTGTGGACTGTAGTGATCATCCACAGCTCATGCCAGGGATTGCCAGGCACTGTTGGACAAGGGGTTTCCACATAGTCCTAGTGAACCCGCAGAGCAAGGGAATGCAGGGAATGGGGTCATCACCCATTCCTTTGCTCTCTTTCCTGATGGTGCACCAGGGTCCCTATGTCTTTTCTGCCCAAATTGTTTCCCCTTCAGGTTGGATGCACCCACTGAGAGGAGCCCAGTCCGCCCAGGAACAGATCAGTAGCAGGGGTGGAATCCCTGGGGTCCTGAATGAATCTGAGGACATCAGACTGGCTGGCAGAGGACAACTGGATTTTATTTCATATCAGGGCAGGTATCTCCCATCTGCCCACTTCTCCCCATGGGGACAACCATCATGTGAGGCAGGATAGGTCTCCTGCAGACACCCAGGAGCAATTGATCTCCCCACCCCCAGTTCCTACCTGTACAGCTGACCAAGTTATGACCAGTGCCCAAACCTGAGCAGAGGAAGTGCTCAAATGTTGGGGGGGCTTTCCTCAGTATCTGAGGGGGGTTAACCAGCTCATCCCTCGCACCAGGAACTGCACCAGGGATGTATTAGCTAAATCCTCTCTTCCTGTCCTCTGGGGAGATGGGCAGGACAGGAAGCCAGAGGACCTGAGTACACCTGGGCCAGCACCACCATTACCTGCCTTATTGGTGTGAGCATTTAATAGGGGTAGAACTCTCTCGGGGTCATCCTCTGCATTTTACAGTCTCTAGTCATTGATTACAGTTCATGGTATGTGCTTTCCTTTATCTATGCCTTTATCCACTTGCAGACATTATAACACTGTATATAACTTCAGGTGAAAACTGAATAGAAATAAGTTCTGGTCATCATTACTGTATAGACTACTGCATGTCCTAACCAGATACAGTCAGCCTGGTGAGTGCAGGAGACAGGGCCATTTCCATGCCCAGGACTCACACTTCAGAGTTATTTGGTCTCCACTAGATTTGCCACTGTCTTCTCATTGGAGCTGTTGTAGAAAGTGTTGTGGGCAAGCTCCACTTTAATTACTTAACTTAAATAAGTGGTGTGGGGTATCTGATGCTGTTTTCTGGTTCCCGTATTTACTTAAAAGAGGGTAAAGTGGCAAACGGAGTGGTGGCTGGACTTTGTTCTTGGGTCTTGGTAATACACACTATGGATGATTTTGGGCCTTCAACATAAGCTAAAAATGCCAAATTCCCTTGCTCCTCCTGGTACCTTAGAATCAGGAAAAAGGGTTGAAAGAGAAAAGATCTCTGGAGCATCGAAATGGATTTGATTCTGCTCAACTAGGTGGGCTATAAGGAAAGTAGGAAAGATGAGCTTAAAACTGCTATTAAATGGATAAACCACATCTTCTTTCTTCATTCATCTCTTTATGGACATCTGACTCTTTATATACTTCGACAATTGTGGACATTTCTCTATAAACATTGGGGAACAAGTACCTGCTTTGAATCACTGTTTCTATTGTTTGGGTAAATATGTAGTAGTGCAGTTGCTGGGTCATAGGATAGTTCTATTTATTTGATAAATACACCATGAGTGGGAGGTGGAGCGGGAGAATTACACTCCCTGCTGAGCAGGGAGTCCATGGCAGGGTTCAATCTGGGATCATGACCTGAGCCAAAGGCAGGTGTTTAACTGACTGAGCCAGCTAGGATCCCTAAGTACATCCATTTTGGACTTATTGAGCAACCTCAATATGGTTTCCAGAGTGTCTGTATCAACCGGCATTCCCTCCAATACTGTAGGAAGTTTCCCCTTTCTCTTCATTCTTACCATCATATGTTCTTTCCTGTATTGTTAATTTTATCCAATCTGACCAGTGTGAGGTGCTATCTTATCATGGTTTTGATTTGTATTTCCCTGATGCTGAGGGATGTTGAACATTTCCTCATGTGTCTGTTGGCCATCTGTTTATACAATGGAATATTAATATACCCTCAAAAAGACCATCTCGCCATTAGCAACCACATGGATGGAAAGAGAGGTGTTGCAGTAGGTGAAATAATTAGTCAGGTAAAGAGAAATACCATATGATTTCAGCCATGTTTGGAATTTAAAAAACAAAAGATGAACATAGGGGCAAGGAAGGAAAAATTAAAAAAAATAAAAAAATAGTGGACATCAAAGAAGGAGGAAAACCATAAGAGACTCTTAACTCTAGGGAACAAACTGAGAGTTGTTGGTGGGGATGTCATTGGGGGTAGGTTAACTGGTTAATGGGCATTATGGAGGGAATTTGATGTAATGAACACTGGGTGTTATGTGTAAATTTTGAATCACTGAATTCTACCGCCGAGCGTAATAATGCTGGATATGTTCATTGTTAATTGAAATGAATTTAAATAAATAAAATTGGTTTTAAAAAACTACTATTGAATTTTCTTTCAAATTTGAGGTACAATGGAGAGCTTGTAATTCCGGTCATCCTTGAGGGTGGAGATGATAGCATGTTGCTAGAAAATATTGTTCTACCTTGTTCATTGTCAAGACAATGAACTCTCAATCTGTTTTCTAAAGAAGGATGAAGGTGTGAAGGTGATCTCATGGAGGTACAATAAAGGAAAGTTGAAGAACTGCCTTAATCTTCACTTTAAGGAGAAATAAGTGTTTTTAATTCATAAGATGAACCTGAGGTGAGTCCTACCACGTATGTATTTCATTTAAATACTTGTGTGAATTGTAGCCTAAATTACACTTAAAGTCATCTTTACTTTTGCTAAGAAAGTTGTCTTGTATAACAAATGATCAACAGTGTATATTCATATCTTCCTAGACAAACCACTAAAAATTTGGGTTATCACTGCTTTCAAGAGATAAAGCATGCAAAGCAAACCAACAAAATGATGTGACAAGGAACTAATATTTGGGATTGGTGACTACAACGATCTTCACTAAAATGCCAGCCATGTGAACCAGACAGTGATCAGAGGTTGTGGACTGAGCAGAAGAGGACACAGAATGAATTGGGTCTTCGGCTGAGTCTTGAGATGTGGATATTGCACAGATTAACTGGGAAAAAAGGAGAGAAGGGGGAGCTTAGGATGGAGAGGGGGCTTTCATGCTTTTCAAGGATGATTATGATTTGTTTAGAGCAAAGGAGGATTATTTACACTGTTAGATAGAGACACGCAGTCATACTTGCTATCCCACCAGGCCCTCCCCTTCCAAATTGGAAAATTTCTGCTCTTAAATCAATGCAATTGAAGAACACTCCTCTGTGGAGTGTTCCCTGAGTTTCAGAACCAGAGTCCTTTCCTTTGACTTCCACTTTTCATGATTAACCTACAAGTGCATGTGCAAATAAACCACTTCAGGTGGCAGAGACTACATTTTGCCAATTCCAGTTTATTCAGTTATTTTTAATAATTGAACATTCTATTTCTTTCAGGGGTATATCAAAGTGATATATGAATATATTGTGAAATGATCACCACTTACTTCTGGTTAACATATCTCCCCAGAGTTATATATTTCTTTGAAATAAGAAAGTTAAGATCTTTTGTTATAGAACCATTCAAATATACCATACAATGTACATTATACAATCAAATATGGTTAACTATAGTCATCATTAACTATAGGTCCCATAAAACCAGTTTTATCCATTTTCACAACTTCTTTCTTCAAGTCACGTATGCTTGTTAAGGGAAGAAGCAGATCCTTGGTTCTCTTTTCACTGAGAATTGTTTGACCTGTGGTCATAGCTTTTTACCATCAATAACAATAACTCTTTGATACCTAACATGGTTAAGGGTCTCTTTAGCCGATATTGGTAAGGGCGAGTCTCTTTGGGAGCAGGTAGCTGCTGAGCAGGAAGTCATGGGGTGATGAAAACTTAGGTAGGAAATAATGCTGATTGTGAAGGACTTGAAGCTGGAAAGCCCAGGGCTTCTTACTGTAAAAAAGAGGACACTCTGAGAGCCACTGCTGGAGACGCTGTGAGTCTGAGCAAGGAAGCAGAAGGAGCCTGGGCTCTCTGCTAAAGTTTTTTTCTGGACTGATAACCTATCTTTGGTATGTTCTCACAGTTGGGAATTATGAAGTCAGCAAAGTAAGAGTATGCTCACTCATTCCATAAGCATTAATTGAAAAGCGCTTCCCTTGGTCAAGCTTTTCCTATGGTATGGTATGTAAGGGATAGACAAGGATCCAGATGCTGAAATGCTGGTTCAGCCCACAGGAACCTCACACTTGGGACACAGATTCAAACTGAAGATTTGTCGGTATCCTGTTATAGAAGATGTACTGGTTTATTCACGTGTGTCTCCATGTTACTCAGCGTTAAGTATCTGTTGCATGCCAGGCTTTGTCATTGGGAGCTCATTACTTTTAGTCTAGGAAAATGTCCAGAATGAGTAGTCTGGGAGAAAATGGTCTGTGTTGCTGTGTAGGCCCTTAGTCGCTGAAAGAGAGGCATGATAATATGATTGCCTATGCTGACAAGGAGTGACTGTGCTTCCAAAGGTTACTGGGAATGAGAATATCTTAGTCAAGCCCATAAATGGGAAGCATTATGGTTCTGCTACATGGATGTTGCCTAGATGATCAATGGGAGGGTCACATAGTTTAGGGCTGACTTAACCTCATGTAGTTCTATTCACTTTCAGCAGGATGATACAGCACTTCTTCCAGACACCTAGAGAGAAGAAATACCAGATTTTAATCAACCCCTTTTATGGACGACTGTCGTCTTCAGTATTGTGCTATTTCCATGTTCTTTCTGTAACCAGTCTTGGCAAGTGGCACAAAAGAAGAAAGAGACTCTTTTTTTTTTTTATTGGGGGGGGGACTAACAAAGAAACAATTGTACCCTCCTTGGTGAAAGTTCTCACTGAGTGTTATATCACAAACGATGCAAAAATTCACCAATGCATATGTTCATCTGAATGAGCATTATACATTTCCCCAAATTTTCTCCAGACTAAGTTGATAAATATGTCATTCAACAACATACACACAATAAAGGAAATAGCTTATAAATCATTTTGAGAATTTACTTAATTCACTCTCTATCCAGGTACCTGCTTGGCCTATCAGACAGCTCAGCTGTTGGTCTCCAGTTCAAAAGGCTGATGGTAACCCCACTATCAAGGTGTCTGCTTGGACTAGCACAGACATGAGTTGTTGGTCTTGAGTTCAAGGGGCACACAGTGATCCTGCTGTCTAGCTGCCTGCTTTGCCTAGCTCAGAGCCCTATTCTAGTTTCAAAGACTAAGGTTATATGGTGAGCCCACTGCCAAGTTGCCTGCTTGGCCTAATGGAGAGTAGAGTTCTGCAATATGTGAAAACTTGGTCCAGGGGAGTCTTTCTAGACCAAATATCTATTTTTAGTCTCTTGTTCCACAGGCACATGGTGTGTCATCTGTCTAGGCTCCTTATTGGCCTATAGCAGATCTGCATTGATGGTTTCCAGGTCATTGGGTGAATGGTGAGTCCACTATCCAGTTGCCTCTTTGGCCCAGGATAGAGATGGATTGTTGGAAATGGATACATAAGGATCTCACTCTCCAGGTGCTGTTTGACCTAGTGTAGAGCTGAGCTGTTATCAATATCCATGTACAAATGGTGAGCCTACTGTACAGGTGCACTCTTGGCCTAGGGCAAAGCTGTCTTATTGCTGTCCAGTTTCAAGAGTATATGGTGAACCTGCTTTCCAATTTCCTTTTTGGTCTACAAGAGAGCTGATTGGTTGGTCTCTATATCAATGGGCACATGTTGAGCTAGCTCGTCAAGTGTTATCTGGCCTAAGCCAAGGCTCTCTCCTGGTCTCCAGGTCAAAGGACACATGGTGATGGTGTTGTTCAGATGAATCATTTCCCCAATACTGACCTGGGATGCAGGACTCATAGCTTCTTGGCACTTGGCAAGCCAGATGTTCTCTTGACTTACTTTCTTTGCTCTGCACTGGGTTGGCAAGGTGTTATGAAGAATCCTTTTCCAACCAGTGTCTGTGTGATTCAGATGCAGTGTCAAATGCATTCAGATGGCTCCCAGTCTTTGGGTTCCTGGTGGGTGCCCTGTTCTGGGGTCTGCCTGCATTCTCCTCAAGGATTTTGATGATTCCTTTCTCACATTGAGGTCCTTCATCCATTTTGAATCTATTTTCGTGTGGTGTAAGGAAATGGTCCAATTTCATTTTTCTGTAAGTGGCTGTCCAATTTTCCCAACACAATTTATTGAAGAAGCTGTCTTTTTTCCATTGTACATTCGTTCCTGCTTTATCGAAGATTAGTTGACCATAGAGTTGAGGGTCTATTTCTGGGCTCTCTATTCTGTTCCATTGATCTATGTGTCTGTTTTTGTGCCAGTACCATACAGTCTTGATGATGACAGCTTTGTAATAGAGCTTGAAGTCCGGAAACACGATGCCACCAACGTTGGCTTTCTTTTGCAATATTCCTTTGGCTAATCGAGGTCTTTTCTGGTTCCATATAAATTTTATGATTATTTGTTCCATTTCTTTGAAAAAAAAATGGGTGGGATTTTGATAGGGATAGCATTAAATGTGTAGATTGCTTTAGGTAGCATTGACATTTTCACAATATTTGTTCTTCCAATCCAGGAGCATGGAACATTTTTCCATTTCTTTGTGTCTTCCTCAATTTCTTTCATGAGTACTTTATAGTTTTGTGTGCAATTGTAAATGGGATTGAATCCTTAATTTCTCTTTCTTCTGTCTTGTTGTTGGTGTAGAGAAATGCAACTGATTTCTGTGCATTGATTTTATATTCTGACACTTCCCTAAATTCCTGTACAAGTTCTAGCAGTTTTGGCGTGGAGTCTTTTGGATTTTCCACATAGAGTATCATATGATCTGCAAAGAGTGATAGTTTGACTTCTTCTTTGCCAATTTGGATGCCTTTAATTTCTTTTTGTTGTCTGATTGCTGAGTCTAGGACTTCTAGTACTATGTTGAATAGCAGTGGTGATAATGGACATCCCTGACGTGTTCCTGACCTTAACAGAAAAGCTTTCAGTTTTTCTCCATTGAGAATGATATTTGGGGTGGGGTTTTCATAGATGGCTTTGATAATATTGAGATAAGTGCCCTCTATCCCTACACTTTGAAGAGTTTTGATCAGGAAAGGATGCTGTACTTTGTCAAATGCTTTTTCAGCATCTATTGAGAGTATCATGTGGTTCTTGTTCTTTCTTTTATTAATGTGTTGTATCACATTGATTGATTTGCGGATGTTGAACCAACCTTGCAGCCCTGGAATAAATCCCACTTGGTCGAGGTGAATAATCTTTTTAATGTACTGTTGAATCCTATTGACTAGTATTTTGGTGAGAATTTTCGCATCTGTGTTCATCAAGGATATTGGTCTGTAATTCTCTTTTTTGATGGGATCCTTGTCTGGTTTTGGGATCAAGGTGATGCTGGCCTCATAAAATGAGTTTGGAAATTTTCCTTCCATTTTTATTTTTTAGAACAGTTTGAGGAGAATAGGAATTAATTCTTCTTTAAATGTTTGGTAGAATTCCCCTGGGAAGCCATCTGGCCTTAGGATTTTGTTTGTCTGGAGATTGTTTATGACTCTTTCAATCTCCTTAATGGTTATGGATCTGTTCAGGTTTTCTATTTCTTCCTGGTTCAGTTGTGGTAGTTTATATGTCTCTAGGAATGCATCCATTTCTTCCAGATTGTCAAATATGTTGGCGTAGAGTTGCTCATAGTATGTTCTTATAATTGTTTGTATTTCTTTGGTGTTGGTTGTGATTTCTTCTCTTTCATTCATGATTTTGTTTATTTGTGTCCTTTCTCTTTTCTTTTTGATAAGGCTGGCCAGGGGTTTATCAATCTTATTAATTCTTTCAAAGAACCTGCTCCTAGTTTCGTTGATTTGTTCTGTTGGTTTTTTTTTTTTTTTTTTTTTTTTTTTTTTTTTTTTTTTTTTTTTTTTTTTTTTTTTTTTC